>VCRD01003745.1:0-16206 GCA_006783055.1 Trinorchestia longiramus
GGCAGTCATATGACCTCATTTGCCTAGGATAGCCTGCTACGCTCATAAGTTCATTACATTTGACCTCAATTAATGGAGTTACCTTGCCTCAGCATTCTGGCCCTCATTCATTATAATGCCACGTGAGCTGGACCGAGTAAGTTAAATACTGGTCGTATATTCCGTAGAGTTTACCAATTTTTAATAGAATTCATTTTAGATTGTTGGTGCTTGTGATTCGGATTCAAGACGCCACGCATGGGCATATTTAAAGTTACTGCAATTACTAAATCAAAATCTATAATGTTTGACGGAAATTTTCAGCAATGAACACTAATATATCCTCGCAACCATGTGGTCACATTAGAAAGATAAATAAAATGAAATGGCATGCTTGAAATGAAATATTTTTAAGCAGATTATGGTCAGTTCTCTAAAAAACCAATAAAAATTTCTGCCCCTCGAATACAAGTTGACCATCAGCCAATATATATGCACAGAAAATGTTAAGAAATAACAGTGGAAAATTATCACATGTGCCAAAAAAGTTAGCGCTAGCTGATTCAAAATCGCTATTAGCTTGGGTTTTAAGTGTACCTAACTAACATAAAATGTGTCTCCAGCTAATGTGCTTTCTGAAAAAATTTTGGATTTTAGATTAATGAATGCAGATTTCAAAATATTTCTGGGTACCAGGACCGAAGAGGGTAATCCTGGTAAGAGATGATCTCGTTATGAGCTATTTAATGGCACATCAATAGGTTCTCAAGGCACCATGAACGACACAAAGCCTTAAAACCAAAATTAACGACTTATGAGAACGAGCTACCTAAATTCAACACCTTTCGAAAACTGATGAAGTAACGATCTTTATTTCATCTTTCTATGCAAAAATTGTTTGCGCGAAATCCATTTAACAAAACTTAAAGCTTTAAATGTGACTCAGATCATGAGTCGACTCTAAAGTCACATGACACATTAGAGATGTCAGTTAGAAAAATACACAGAATTCAATGTTTTTAATGTAAAATTGAAGTACTTAGATTACGTGAGTGATGTTGATGTCGGAAGAAAGTCACCTCATTCTAAGTTGTATATAAAATAAAGTCATCTGAACAGTTTTTAAATGGCTGATAAAGAAAGATTTCTTGGAAATAAAATAATAGTTAATTTATAAAAAAAGGAAGAGTCTAAGTGAGGAACGTCTTATGTAGATAAATAGAAGTAAGCATCACTAGTAAATGATCTTGTTGAAAGTAATGTAGAAATACAAAAAATATGGAAGCTTCAAAAGTAAACAAACTTCTGATTGAAAAAGTTTACTGGTGTAGCAGTTCAAACATCCACAATTATGTAGCGTTTATTATGAACGATATTACTGCTTTACTGAAGTTTCTTAGACTGAATTCTCTTCAATTTTATGCTAGAAGGTAAACTGCACGTAAATTGCAAACGTGATCCTGATTGAACTCAAAACTTAATAGTCAAATTGGAATAGTTAAATCGAATGCATACCTCACACTTATTTACTTGAGTAGACGTAGATTTAGAAGAGGTTGATTAGGACGAAAGCCTTTTTCGGCATGCTAAAAAGTGGCAAGGTAAAAGTGTTTACCTCTTAGTAAACACTTGTTAATAGAGAAAAAAATGTTTTGGTTTAGTGTTTTCGTGAATGCTGATAAGTTAACGTCTTCTAATTACTAATAGTACGTCTAGCGTACCCCAATGCTCCACACGCACTATTGATTTCAGCAGCATGAACGAATTCTGTGCCAGCAAAATGTACAGCTTATATATTGAAAATTATTCAATTCAGAAATTAACCAACGCGTCTTTAAAGTTAATATCAGAAACACATTTAGCAAAACTATCAGTCAGATTTTTAGCGTAGGTTACATTTGAAATTTGGTTTTTATCCTGCGTATACAATAACTCTTCAATATTACTTATTTTACTCGCATTTGTACTTTTTATCTAGCCCCTTTCATCAAAATACCTCGAAGGAAACTTGAGAAATTTCCCTCAGACTTTTATATTTCTTCCATGAATTGCAAATGTTCTTGAAGCGTACTGAATCTAATTTTTTCTTTTACTCGAGCGGTCGCTCCAGATAAAAATCATCGAGCCAAGCATCATCGATTTCATCTTGAGGGAAACGTCTTATTTTCTTTCTTTGTTGTCACCCTCGCGCTCTGTTAGTGAGGTAACATGATTTATTGAGAACCCTTTCAAGTTTCAACGTGTCTCTTCTCACCCATTTTATCCCTATATAAATTTTTCAGTCGGGTGAGAAGGGGATGAGAGTAAATTAGCTAAATGCTGAATTTAACATTGGATAAGGAAACATGCTATTTTAGATGTTGAAACAATGGAATTTATTCCAACTAAAAACTTACCATCTTACAACTTCGTTAGCTCATTCTTCCTATTCAGATAAGTGTTACCTCACATGTACTCTGTTGTTTTATAAGAATCTTACTTCCGAGCAAAGTATTCGAAGCATTGAAGTAATGCTGTGTAATCATTGTATGTAGTCTTGTCCACGTTTATAGACCGTATTTGTTCCGTTAATTTTTTCAAATGATGCCGAATTCAGATAAAATATTTAAGGTGTAACGACTCATTCGTGTATGGGGAGTAAAGAGTAGCACTTTTAATTTGTTTCCTGCTCTGCTATGCCATAATAAATATTTAGCACAAATGTTACAATGTGTTAATGTATCGTAGTATAAGCACCTACATGAAATATTGTTGGTAAAAACACTTGTTCATGCACATAAATCAACATTGTTACGAAATCTAACTTAAAAACTCTGTTAATAAATCTCATTCTACGTATATCTTTTCCATCAATCAGTTTTTATGCTCCATCTTCTCCTTTTCATCCTTCAGTCATTTTTTTTGCAAACTCACTTGTGCAGTGCCCTGTTGCACCTATACACAGCGTGCGGCAACATAACTTCTTTTTTTTAAGTGTTGTGCTTTGAAAAAAGGAAGTTATGTTGTTGAACCCTGCATAAGACCTGTTCTTGGCCTCTTCTGGCCATTGAGGTAAATTTCTGGTCAAAAGCTTTTGAATGAGTCCTTCAATGGTATAAATAAATATGCCAATTTTTTTAAGCTCAACTGGGATCAACAAACAGGGGCTCAAAACGTTCCAAGAATTAAAGATGCAGTGGACTACGAGGGAAAGCTATCGAAGAATGTTTTACTAGGTATTTATAAAATATCGAAATAAATAGAATGTGATATAGCTAGTAGAATAGAATGGAATAGAATAGAATGAGGCTATAGGAACGAATCTTCTGGCCCATTCTTGGGTCGGATAATTACTTTGATAATTATTCGGTTGTTTACCCAAGTCCCATGCCGTATTTCTAGCCGCGTCAACCATCTCGGCAGCGGGATTCGAACCCGGGTCTTCCCGCTCACAAGTAGATTCGCTCACCAGTCGACCAAGCTGGTGGCACCAGTAGTATTAATTACAATAATTGTAAACATTTCAATCAGCACTAACAAGGTCTTTAAAAACTATGAAAAATGATACTAGGCAAGTAGTTATGTTTCACGAAAATATTTCAATATTTAGAAAATCTCACCAAGTTAACGATATTGAAAATTTGCTCAAGGGTGAAAGAAGGCTTAGGCGACGGGGCTAAAATGTTGTAAAAACATTCTTGTTTTCGCACGAGAAAGGCAACAGGGATTAAATAAATTACATGTTTATAGAAAACGAGCTCAATTCTTTAAGTTTTATTTCCTGTTATTGAGTCATTGAAAGTGTTAAATTCAGATTGGAACCATTCCACATCTAATGTAATTCATTGCGTGAAGTCCTTTGGAGTTGGAATCTATAAAATATGATAAATGCTCTATTTTTGACAAGGTCGATCTATGGATCCAAAATGGTATGTCATATATTCTCAGGCTTAAATAACGACTTATGTTAGTGAGCCTGCCAGAACATATTCATTTCCCCAGGAAATTAGATGTGAGTCTGCATGCATTCCCACACGTGGAAATGATGGTTGCAAGTCTTGACCTCGGCATCATTTTGGTGGCATGGCTTTTAGCACACAGCTCAATGGCCTCGAACCTCTGTACGAACCTATCCTTTGTGAGCAATTGTAGCTTATTATTATTATCATTATATTTTTGGTTTAATCACAGCATACACAAGAAAAACGATCTCAGCAGTGGTATACATTGTTGCTCCACCATTCGGTCTCTAGGGGTTATTGTTATAAAGTGCCTCTATTTAGGATATTTTACAATGTGCTTCGCTGTCATTGAAGAATCGTACATACTTCTTAGGAACTCTGTGCTATTTGGGTCGACCAAACAGAATATTTACCCAGAATTCATCAGTCTGTTGCTTACTCTAAACATTTTTTGTTGCTTTAAAGTTACAATAGAATCGTCTATGTACTGAAAATGAAGAAAGATTAGAGTTAATATTCTTATATAAGCTAGGTTCACTGACAATTCACAGAAGAAGCAACACATATGGGCTCAAGCAATTTAGAAAAATTAAATTATTTTTGGTCTATAAATTATGTTTTATAACACCATCTGAAATAAACAGCACATGTGGGGCCAACCAACTCTGAAATTTTCATGAATAATGAAAAGGATGAAGCGAGGACATTTCATAACGCTCAAATGAAGTCAATGGTATTTATTACTTCTTGAAAGTGCATTTCATATGATTGAGGTCACTGTATTTTTTTTTAATTCTTAGGAAGATCGATGGTGCAGCATGCTGTACCGCATTGAATTTGGGTTTCCGTTGGACAGCGTGTGTGTAGATTTGTCGGTCATCGGTGAGTTTTACAATTTCACATCATAAAATCGGTGCATCATTCATTGTCTACGGTGTTTGTCGAATTATCGGTGCATCACTCATTGTCTACGGTGTTTGTCAAATTATCGGTGCATCACTCATTGTCTACGGTGTTTGTCAAATTATCGGTGCATCACTCATTGTCTACGGTGTTTGTCGAATTATCGGTGCATCACTCATTGTCTACGGTGTTTGTCAAATTATCTAAAAATAACCAATAATGCTTTTCGTTATTAATCTGTTAGGCAGGTTCTTTATACTCTTTACTCCTCCAGGAATGATTAATTTTATCAAGAATCCATGGCTTACTGGAAATTTTTTTTCAAACGTCATCGAATAATTTTGGTACATTAGACACGCTGGCGCTCGCAGTTAATTTATGTGAAGGTTTATCAACGTTTTTATTGCAATTGTCATCACAACAACGTACAATTTATTGTCATTAAGACAATTGGGTTCTGGAACAAGACCTCAATTAATAAACGCCCCATTGTCACACATAATGCTTTTATTTCCAACACATATCCTGTGCAGGTAAGTTACTGACTACGCTTTTAAAGAACTTGGGTGAAATTTGATGTATAAATTCTGATAGCGAATTTTATGTTCGAAAGTATGCAACGTTTTTGAGCGGGTATAAAGTAATGCATTTTTGAATGCACCAAACATGATAAGAAGTGAATATATAGGACTGATTTTACGTCCTTTTTTCCTTCAGTTTCAAATTTTGCGACAAGTGAATATGCGCTAGAACGGAGAAAAACACCTGCTCATGCTAATGAGAAAAAGCCTTGTTGTTGTCTGAGAACAATTACAAGCATTTATAAGTCTTTGATTGGCTCGCACACCTTCAAACATCGTAATAGAAACCTCATGAGTTTTGTAAGCCGACTGAGCCGTGGCCTGATGTATCATACGTGTGAGATTTGCAACTCATAATTACAATTATTAAATGGATGTACTTGTACTCACATGTATTTCCGTGAAATTAGAGCCCGTGGTTGCTGCAGAGAAATTTAAGTTATAGATGATTATTTATGTTTTTATTGGTGGACATTTTCTTGAAATATTTGTAGTTTTGAATCAAAAGAAATGACTCATATGTCATATTCATCCTCAATTTGCAAGCCTTGCTTCAGCAAATTCACTTTTACTTGAATTCAGATTATTAAACAAGCGCTGAAACTTTCCTCAGACTTCTAAATAGAAAAACAACGAAAGAAAAAATTTAATTATCCAAAAATTCAATAAACTCATGATGAATTTATGAACAATATACACTGCCGAGCAATCGACGCGAACCAAGGTGCAGAATTAAAACAATTTGCTTGGCTCATCCCTAGCTTATGGGAAACATTGCTTGGATTTCGCCTGCCTTCCTTGTCCAAACCCAAGGCCAATACGGCGACGCTGGCAGGATCACAGTACAGAGAGCCGGATGGCCTATTTCATGACGCGGAACGTTGGGGAAGAAGCAAGTGCAGGTATTCGTGATCGATGACGAGCTCCGTACAATGAAATTGTTATTGATAAATTGACTGTGTTAAATGATAACATAGTTGCACAATTTACACGCTGAAACGGTTTTAAATTTTTTCGGGAAAATGAAGAAAGTTGTTGCGTGTTGGCTTAGCGAGAGTGTACTACATAAAGCTGTGGTTCATAAGTTTTATTTAATTAGGGATTATTTAGGTCATATTGCCCCGTTTTTCTAACAAGTATAACCTCCTTCTGAAGAAATGAACGTGGTCTAAATCGTAACAATGTCTTAAACTTAACTGTTTCTCTAATGAGCCAAAATTTGACAAGTCTAAAAGTCTTACTGCATTGTTACGAGTACTTTTGGCGAGCAGAAATTGCAGCTTTAGAGTCGAATATTTCTGTCATTTAAAAAAATATGAAGCATCCACAGTACCAATAACTCTTGAATAATTCATGAACTCCTCTGTTGATGCACTTCTGCGCGTAAATTTACTCAAGTTAGACAATAACTTGACAGCAAAAGCAACTGTCCTAGAAATGTATTCAGTTTGGTCTTCCTAAGCTTGCCTTGCATATCAGGGATGCAAATTGCGGAGATTTATCTCTCTGATGCTGAAGTCTTCTCCCGTAAAACGCTGGATAAAAAATGATATTCATCCTTTGTGGGATTTGTGGTAAGATGATACTGTACGTGATAATCTGATTGATTAAATTAACAATGGAAGACAGTAGCCAACAGTAATTATTATAATTAATGGATAGTAAAGACATAATTTTCGTGCTTTGAGGCCGTACAATGGAACAGGGTACAAAGTCCTCTACCTGATTTAAATTCTTAGAGACAAGTTCTTTGATTAGTTTCCGGGTTTGAATGATTAATTTTCTCGCATTTTTCCTTATATGTTTAATTTGTTTTGGTTGAATCATTAAAATGAGTGATATGTATCTGCGTTCTATGACAATCTATCTTTATTCTGAAGGAAATAGAAAATTAGGGATTAAGAAATTGTTGAACGTACTCAAATTTACTGTGCGCTGCTCAAATTACAAATTTAGACTGTTCGAAAATATGGATTAGCAACTTTGAATTGATCGATACTTAGAGCAACAGTTCAGTGTTTCTTCAAAATATTCTCATACGGAGCACTGATATGAAAAACACTGCCAGCACCAGAGTACTGGCATTGAGAGCACTGCCAGCACCAGAGTACTGGCATTGAGAGCGCTGCCAGCACCAGAGTACTGGCATTGAGAGCGCTGCCAGCACCAGAGTACTGGTTTAAAAACTCTCCTACTACACGGAATTACAGCTCAATTGGCAGCTCAGCGTTTGGATTTTGTTAACGAGCCATGAAATGCTCGGATTTGCTTGATATTTGCAGCCTTTCAGGACACAAAATGACTACTGGATGTAGTGACTTTGCTATGCAAAAACTGATCATGATTTGAAATTTGACGGAGGAGTTCAGAGACTGACATTTGAACATCTGAACACGGCTCGTTCAGGCGCCCTTTGGCGTAAAATGCCGCCTGTATTTAGAATTTAGTAACATTCTAACGACGTCTGGAAGCAAACAATTCTGATGCTATAGTTAAATCTTGCATTGTAGATTAGATGCTACAAAGTTTGTAGATACAGGCTCATAAATTTTGTGTTTAAAAAGCTATGCATCTACAAATTATTGTAGTGTTTGACCTAATCATCTGTTCAATTATTTTCTAAACATTGATTTATTATGTATAAAAAAATTGAAAATTTCGTTCAAAATTTATTTGAATGTTGATCAATTGCTGCTTTGCTTCCGTCATAACTCTTAATTATGGAATCCTTCTTAACAAATTATGGTCTAAAATAGTTTCTATATTCATCTGGTGATTATCGTTTTGGACTCCGAACTGATATTAATAATGAACGTGCAGCAATTAGGTACAGCAATTAATATCTGCTTCTGATGGAAGAGATCTTAAACATTTAACGCTCTTTTTAATTGCCTATTATGCACATATGCATAAAATAAAGTGGATTTCACATGGGGTAAAAAACTGATGGCTCTGGAATTTCATAAACATTTTATGCTTCAATATAACTCCTTTGATGGAAGTTAATTAAACTGGATCGATGCCAGTATATACTACAGTCATTGCCAGTCAAAGCGTAACTTTATTTTTCTGTAGCATCTGGTGCGTAGACCGAATGGCATGACAATTAGTTGAACAACATGACAGTTTGTAAAATCATCTTAGCTTTTTTTCAATTAACGTAAATTCACGTGTTCAAAAAAGCTTCTTTTTTTGACGATTGGCAGACATTGTTCATGTTAAATCTATCATTAAGTACAGTTTCTCCATACAATAAAAATCCCGTACAGCTAAGTTTTGTATTCCGCATTGCTAAGCCGGTGTCATCCATGATCAACTTTACAACACGACGTGCAGGTGAAGAAGTTGATTGCACTCCGTTGTGAGATCCTGTCTGATCTCGAATTTTCAATTCCATGTCATCCGTTTATTAAATTGTTTCACGTACATTCCTGACGTCGTGTACGGAAACTACAATGCCAAATATGTTAATTTTGAAACAGGAAAATTTACCTCGAAAGTTTGTGAAACATTTTGTGTAGGGGAAAGGAAATCAGATTAGTGTGTAGTTAGAGTCTTAATCTATTTTCTTAATGCTTATACTTACAAAATGTTGGAGCTAATTTGAACAACTCACTGATTTTCAAAGTTATCAAGGATATATTAACAGAAGGAATGGAAACAAAAATTTTAAGAAATTCAAACATTTCTAAAAAATGTCACAAGTTCCTAATACTCGAACATTCTGCAAATTATAGAAAGTAATTAGAATTCCTTCAAACGTTTTGAAGCTTCAAGACTTGTGAGTCATTTAAACTACCTACTAATATGATAGTCATATGATAGTTCCGCCCGTATTATGGTACTTATGTTAATTAAACTAACACACTCGAGGCTTCCTTGGTAAATATTAGACTTGTAAACTGTAGCTCCTGATACGGTCTTCTCACGCATGGTCTAAATGACTGCAAAACGTTTCATTTGCCTTAACTTCATCCAAGCAAACAGAGTTATAACTTACTTTACTATTATTTCCCTTAACTAACGTTTTATTTCTTTGACTAAAAATGCATCTCATAGGATATTTTGGTCTCAATATTAAATAGTCTATAAAACTCTGTCGCTTAAAATTGCACAGGGAATTACTTAGCAGTAAACTTTCGAGTCGCTGGGAAAATTTGTATTCATTATAAAAGGATCCAGCACCGTGGAATTAAGATCAAAAGTTTGCGCTGTAAGAAGTTTCATCAAAAATACTGATACTCCTCACCAAACATTGATGCTTCTCACCAAAACACTAATACTCCTCACCAAACACTGATGCTCCTCACCAAACACTGATGCACTTCACCAAACACTAATGCTCCTCACTAAACACTAATGCTCTTCGCCAAACACTGATGCTCCTCACTAAACACTGATGCTCCTCACTAAACACTGATGCTCCTCAACAAACGTTGATGCTCCTCACCAAATACTAATACTACTTAATAATTCAGCAGGTTTATTTGCGTAAATCTCACAGTATGTTTCTGAAGTAATTAGCTCGTGTTAAGCAAGAGATACTCATAAGAAGTTATTATAAGGAAAAGAGACACAATACGCATTTGAAAGCGAGATTCATAATGTATACATATTTACTTATGAAGTTATTGTTCATGATGAACTCGGGATGCTGCTGTACTGCATGCAGCTCGAGAATGAGAAGTAAAACACTCCCCATGTTCATCATATTAAAAAATATCTCTTAATAAAGAAGAGAAACACTGTCGCACTTAAAAAGCCAAGGTGGATGACGTTGAGAGCCACTCTCTTCGCATAAAGCAGATGGCAGGTACAGAATTGGCTAATGAAATAAATCCTGGTCAGGGAATAAGAACGGTGAGGAGAACCCGCGTGAAAATACCGAGCTTCCATTAAATAAAGCGGGAATCTTCAACTCCTTTCAATTACTCCGAGCCACAAATAAAGGAAGGCATCATTATCGCATGAGTTATCGATAGGGCACTCGAAGCACCCATCAATAATATTGAGTGCGAACTGTCCGTCTTGTTCTTGTGGTCTCATCTTAATGAGTGATAGCGAGAGGCCGAGTACTGCTCCAATCCATTCACCGATGACTATTATGGAGCATTTCTTCTGACCCGAGACGAATCTCCATGGATGAAAGATTACTCTCTGGAAATGCGAGGTTTTATTTCTTCCTCAGCTTGCTTTTTGTAAGCGAACAAAGGATAGTTGGAATCTTTATACAGAGTTCTCCTCTCTCTTCGTTTGTTTCTTTTAATGAAAGAATGCTGGCATTGCGTGCCTTTGAACAACATGACAAGCGATGGTTTTTAATCCGTTTAACAGAAGTAAAATTATTATTGCATGAAACCATGTGATATACTTCCCCATTCATTGTTGGAAAATTGAAAAATTTTGTTTACATATTTTTGAAATTTGCACGTGACATTTTTGCAGGGCTCAAAGTGTGACTATTTTTCTATACAAATTTTCACCGCCAATGTTATTTTACAGCGACGAAATTTTTAATACATACGCTCTCAATATTACATTCACAAAACTAATGAATCAATAGCACATATTTTGCAATTAACTGATCTAATTGAACCTATCATCTTTCTGATGTAGTCGACTATTTAGAGTCTCAAAACAACTAAGACAACTTACAGGAGCGATCGATTGATATTCAAGTTCATGGAGTACATATTTCATCTATGAAATCATTCATTTATGACAGACATTTAGTTCATGATTACACTATGGTCTGTGACAGTTGACACTAAAGTATTCAACACATTCCAAAATATTTCATAAGCAGTCATACAACAGTTAAACAGTAAATATAATATCATTCGAGTCATCGAATAATTCTTTATCGTCCATGTATTAACGTTGAATGTTTTTTCAGTTTATTTATCCATTCAACTATACTCTCATAAATTTTTAATTTGCCAAGAAAAAACTACTTGAATAGTTTAGCATGAACCAACATATCATACAAATTATGTTAGAAATTTTTTATATTATGGCCATTTCCAAGCGCTCAATTAGCAGAAATTGATAAAAACAATACTGCTCGTTTTCAAGCCAGTTCTAGCGAGGTATCCTATTCATCGCCAGGCCCCACAGTCGGCTGGTGTTCACAGGGCGTGCCTCACTGTCCCCAGAGCGGATTTACAGTAGCTAAATAAAACGAAAATAAAATTTGCGTTGAGCAGATTTGCACGGTTTGTCTGGCAGAGCTTTAATCATTCTAGAAGCGAAACAAAATTTGCCTATAAAATACTGTCATGTGCACGTAGTAACGAAGACTGCCCAATTTGAAAGCTTCACATTTAGATAATTCTGAAGGAATTGCAGAGTGCGTTGAATAAATAACATGCCTATTTTATGCCTCAGTAAAAACTCTTTTATTCAAAGAAAAATTGCGCTATCAAAAAAAAAACAATATCATCGTCGTTGTAGACCTTCTGAAGCTACTGCAGCTGTTCTTGACAACCTCTCTTGAAAGATTGGCAAAAACTGCCTCGATACACCCAATCAATTCGTTTTTGGTTGTGCATAGGGTTCGCTTGGTGTTCCGTTAGACTGTTTTCTAAACAAAAAAGTTCATTGGATTAAAGTCTGGGGAGTTGGGAGGCCAGACATCAGGAGAGATAAAGTCATGGACGTTCTGTCTTTGACTGATCCTGCCTGGCAGCTGTTGCTTCAAAGTTGTGGTTGGAAGCAACTAACTTGCGTTAAACTTTCGTGACAAAGCTGTCATTCGCTTTAAGCCACTTTGCAATACGGAAATTATGGTGTCTGGTACGAATTGAAATCAATATTGAATGCCTTTTCCATAGATCTGACGAACTTAAACTCCATTACTGCTACCATGACTGTATGTACTGACAGTACTGATGGCCTGATTAAATTTTTACAGTTTGAAGATTGATAACCTGGCCACAGAATTTTCCGAAAACAACATTATTTTACCGCTGCACTCTGTATGAACACGCCTACAACTTCCAGTGCAAGTACACATATATATTTCTAAATTATGAATGGTCAAGTATCCGTTGGTTCAGTATATTTTCCACCACAACAATCACTTGCACCCGAACAAAATTTCTTGGAAGGGTTTACAAATTATAGACTATTTGTCCAACCAAGAAAGACATGGGAATAGCACTGGCATGCCTGCGCTGTGAGCACACTGCTATGTGAGGACCTGCCTTTATCTATCGCAGTGTCCGATGGCTGAGTGTAACTGAATATTCTGTGAGAGTTGGGAATATTTTTATGAGCGGAACCGAACAGATAATTTAATTTGTCAGACTCCATGGATGCATACAGGCTCTGGAATCGTGTTACTCAGGGGCGGGAGATGAGCCCTGCCACCAAAATGATAATTGAATCGCACAAGTTTTGTTCAACTGGTGACGTATTAATTATTCCATTTATGAACACGCGATAAATGACTATTAGCGGAAGTATTTAAAAATCATACATTCAATTTTTGAAACATAATTTGTTTCACTTTCGAACTAACAAGCTCTTGATGATTGTTAGGAAACTCTTCACTGTCGAGAATTAGTTTCAGACCCTCCAATTAGAAGAGGAGATAATAACACTATTACATGTGCAACTTTTAGTAGCAGAAATATACTGATAGCAATGTCATGCACGTGATAGCATAAAGCTGGTTACAATACTGTGCTAAAGGCAATGCCATGATAATGGCAAAACCGTCGTAATTACAATACTACGCTGAAAATCATACAGCTAGAAATGTGATTATACAAACAGTTTCTTCTAGCAGGAATACTTTTTGGTCAGCACTGTCATGTTAGTAGCAGGAAGACGATACTTATAAAATATACTAATGGTAGCACTAAAATACTGATTAGCAGTACAATAATGATAGTAAATCAATGGTGATACAATCCAATACTGATAGCAATATCATGTTGATAGTTGAAAGCTCATGCTGTTAGGAATACCATAATGCTTGCAATACAGTATTCGTAGCAATACATTATTGATAGCAATATCACATTGGTGGCCGAAGTAATGTAACACTTAATGAATGAAAAAAACCATCGTATGAACTGCCGGCTGGTGTCAGAACAAATGTTTGATAGTGATTCGTTAAGTGTTCTAGCGACTTGAATTGAATACTCAAAATATACTATAGGTGTTTTCCTTAGTAATTTCTCTTGTAGAAAATTGTCAAAGCATCATTTGGATAGAGTTTTTTAATTCAAAATGCAGAGAACGTTTTCGTGGGATTATGTCTAGGAAATTTTGATTGCCTATACCAATTGTATGTACATTGAATACGACTCCTTGACTTGATCAATACCGCATCAAAATAAGTCAATTTCTGGAATTCCTAAGCTACATAAATCGAGTAACTAACATTCTTTCTAATTCTCAAAAAAAATAACAAACCTTCTCTCACATTTCTTTGCAATGACGCAAAAACACAAAAGATAATTCATGTGGACACTATCCAACTCGACACAAAGAAACAATAACATTCCTTGTTTTCTCCTGCACGTATCATAGATACAGAGTAATTATAAATTCGTTTCTACGGCACACTTTGAAAACTTCGCCTATTTTATTTAATTTGTAAAGCTCAAAGCAAAGCTTGCAGCTGACTGTCATTCACCATTTGATTAAATGGAGGCGCGTTTGAAGATTTCCAATTGATACGGACCGGGTACACGCAGCAGTTGGTCTTTGCAAATTCCTAGGACTTCAATTTTGGACAATAATTCGAAATGGTTAAAAATTTCTATTTGAATCATCACCAATTGAGTGAATGCAGTATTTACTTGAGCTCTACAAGATGTGGTTGCTGCAGCTAACGAAGTAACTCCTTCACGCCTCCAACCAGATCCTCAAATATTAGTTGTACCTCGTACTGGATATATATATATATATATATATATATATATATATATATATATATATATATATATATATCCTGAACGGTACAAAGATAGTACCATAAAAGCCCTGATTCACCGCACCTACAAAATCTCTTCATCGTGGCAGCTTTTTCATAGCAGCATTGTAAAATTGAAGCAAGCATTCATCAACAATGGTTATTCCAATACCCTGTTCGACAATCTTTTGAGGAATTATCTGCTAAAAGTAAACTGCAACACAAAGGAAGAACCAAATCGCATCCCCCACACAATTTATCACCTAAATCAATATTCATTAGCATATAAAACAGACAAACGCATATTGAAGCAAATCATAAAAAGCAACACGAAATGTAATTCTGATAACGAACACCTCCGTCTCATAATATATTACAAAAGCCATACTGTCGCGAGCCTCGTATCTAAAAATAATCAAAGTGCCAAATTATCAGAGCTAAAGCAGACTAACGTCGTTTACGAGTACAAATGCAGCCATGAGGACTGTGAGCCTCATAAATGCTCGTACATTGGCGTAACAACAACCAACCTTTCCCGACGCCTGACTATGCACTAAGGTTCTGGAGGTCAAAAAAATCACGAAATGGAAGAACACAGCGAAACTCTTACCCGGGAAAAACTAGTAATAAACACAAAGATACTGCGACATGAACCCGAATACAACCGTCTGCAAATTCTGGAAACATTATTAATTCAACAAAAGAAGCCGTCAATCAACAATCAGAGCACCGGAAAACATCGTATCCTTAAATTGTTTTAGCCAACTGTTCGAAGGCAACAGCCTTCGAAGTCTACAAGCCAACTTCAAAATTCCACAGCTCACATCGCAGCCAGCAACAGCATGAAGAGGATGGATAGTCTGCTGCATTCTCCATAGCCTGACGAGGGCGAACGATCGCCGAAACGCGTCGCAAAATCCCTTTTTGGATTTGACTACTGCTAATATCTTTGAAGTTTTAGACCCAAAAACTATTTGTAATTTTAGACGGATTGAAAAGCTTAATAAAAAGCTCGTATCATCCCAATATGGCATTATTTTTAACCAGACATATATATATATTATATATATATATATATATATATATATATATATATATATATATATATATATATATATCTGTGTATATATATACATATTTATATATATATATATATATATATATATATGTATGTATGTATAGGCTAGAAGATCCACACATGAAAATTCACGTGTTTTTTACTGAATGTTTTCGTTTGACTTGACAGTGGACGCAGGCATTGCGAAAGAGTTTCCATGTTGGTGGATGTGCCTTTGGTATCCACAAAACAATGCTTACAATACATGTGTACCCTACCGAATTCTCTCCTATCTAAATCTTCGGGCGTAACAGAGAGACGGACCAAACAAGCAACCAACGAACTGAGTATTATTATAAAGTGAATAGTGGAATATATGTATATGTATCAATATAAATATATATTTGCATGTATATTTCAAAATTATTTCAAAGGTGCCAGCAATTTTATGAGAACCTACATGAAATGTTGCAGATAACAGTATAGTCACTCGTTGTCTGATGTTAAACCAGCTTGGTCGACTATCACCAGCTTGGTCGACAGGGGAGCGAATCTGCTTGCGAGCGGAAAGACTCTGGTTCGAATCCCGCTGCCGACATGGTTGACACGGCTAGAAATACGGCATGGGACTTGGGTAAACAACCGAATAACTACACTGGGTAACAAAAAAATATTTTTTGAAAATCGTCCAGGGTTTTCCAGTTGAATTAGACTAATTTTGATGCTCTGAGTCCGAAAATGACCTTGGGTTTGCTCAATCAGGTCAAGATTTTTTGCTACAGATTTTGCTCTCAAAAATCGATCCATCAAATTTGATAA
>VCRD01003745.1:17243-31396 GCA_006783055.1 Trinorchestia longiramus
CGTCTTGCACACCGTGTGCGGTGCCCAGGACTTATCTTGGTCACCCAGCTTGACTTCAAAGTAAGCCTGGTAGGCGCGCTTCACAAATCCTGTGATGTTCTTCCTGTCCACTGACAGCGTGTATTCTCCGCAGATGTAGCAGAAAACGTCAGGATTATTCCTGCATGGCCGTCGCGCCGAAGCCATATCAATGACCTGAAAAATATAAAAAAATATATATGTAATATGTAATAGCAGGATGCAGCTGACTGTCAGCAGGATGACTGACTGACACGTATGCAGCTAATTTAGAGAAATAAGTTAATTTTGTAATTCGATATATTCTTCAAGAAAAATATGATTGAACTCAAAACCCCTGATATTAGCATAAGTATAGCTCGTCATGTAGGTCTATGACTGTTTCTCAAAAAGTTGACCTGATAGAGCAAAATCAGTGTGATATTCGGACTCAGAACACCAAAATTAGTATAAATCAACTGGGAAACCCCTGACGATTTTTTGGTTGTTACCCTGTGTTATCGAAGTAATTATCCGACCCAAGAATGGGCCCGCAGGTTCGTTTCTATAGCCTCGTTCTATTCTATTCATCTGAATGAAAAATAAGTTATCACTAAATAAGATTCATGAGTGTAAACATTTGAATGTACGTCATTCAATTTAAAAACTATTGAGCGGAAAATTGCTTGTTTTATCATGTGACTTAATCAATTGAGAAGTTTTATGTTTCTCTGCTTGGGACCTAAATTATACAAATTTGCGGAATCCGACTAATTTTCGATATCCCCGGAAATCAGTCTGGTGGCAAATGAAGCATTCACAAAAATTAACTCATTTTTAAATAACACACTTCTTTCATCATTGTTTTTCCGACAAAGTATTGAGCTCATGCTTTTTCTTACCCAGTTTGTGTGGGGGAATCACCTCCACAAAACTTCAACACAGAGTGGGAGGAAAAGTGATGACTGCTTGCAAACACCCATCTTCTTTTGCTGCACTCATCATTTATTGCTGAAAGAAATAATAATATAATTTTTGAGGCCCATGATTGCACATGAGAATGAATAATAAAAACAGAAGTTTCATTGATCTGAACCGCAATGAAACGGTGTCATGGTTGTTGATAACTCGCCGAGCACTGGATTCAATAAACACAAGTGTTGTCATCTTTGTACAGTATTCTCAAATTAGTGTGTACGTTTTCACACCTTTTAAAATGATCTCTACTGCTGAAATGATCTGTACTTAGGATTGACGAAGCAGTAGAGATGAGGTCATTTTAAATAGAACGACAAGCGTGAGAAATGGAATTGGGACTACGGGACGAGTTTACGAGCCTGACTAGGGCAGCATTACAGCAAAGTACGAGCCTGACTAGAGCAGCATAACAGTAAACTACGATCCTGACTAGGGCTGCATAACAGCAAAGTACGAACCTGACTAGTTCAGCATAACACCAAAGTACGAGTCTGACTAGGGCAACATAACAGCAGAGTACGAGCACGTCACACACCCTGAGATGGAGTGCAACACAGTCAGCGATATGACGTCCCTTGAGGCCCGTAAAGTTAAATGCAGCACGACGCGTCCAAATGGACCCCGCCATACGCGTCTTAATGTCTGTCCATAATACCTGGCCACCAGCATTTATAGTCACACCTGCACAGCTCCCTCCTAGTACTGATTTACAAACATGTACAAACGCTACATGAACAAGTTAATAGTCGCCAGAAACGTACGTTTATGGTAGCTACAATCAGACCTTTATGGTCGAAAAAGTTTGTGGTAGCTACATACGTGCGTCTATGGTCGCTAATAAGATGTTTTACGTTATTAGAATACCAGGCTGCTTGTTGGCAAATTAAGATATGAAGTGACGTATATCACATCATTACAAATGTATTGTTCTATAATACTTCTTAAATTCATCGCACTTATCTTGCCTGTGGTTCTATTCCCCCACTTCCTTGTGTTATTTCGTCTGTATTTCTACTCTCTCACCTTCTTGTGTTTTCTTGTCTGTATTCTATCCTCTCACCTTCTTGCGTTTTCGTGTCTGTATTCTATCCTTTCACCTTCTCGTGTTTTCTTGCATGTATTCTATGCTCTCACGTTCTTGCGTTTTCTTGTCTGTATTATATCCTCTCACCTTCTTGTGTTTTCTTGCCTGTATTCTATGCTCTCACGTTCTTGTGTTTTCTTGCCTGTATTTCTATCCTCCCGCGTTCTTGTTTACTGTCCTCCAGTTCTATTCCCTCACCTTCCTGTGTTCTCTAGTATGTATCTAGTATTCTATGCTCTCACATTCTTATGTTTTGGATCGGGACTGTAGGGATGCTATGCTCTATGAATTCTTTTCACCCTCGTGTTATTAGGTCAACTGGATGTTTGCACTAAGTAAGACACCAAACATTTCTCATGTTTGAAATATATTTATTTGTAAGCGTGCCCTTGATACTCCATCACTCACATATGCAAACGAAGTGTCCCAGCGTTACAGGACTCGAGAAGAAATGAATAACTCAGAAAGTTTTAGTCCTGGGAAAAACAAATACGGCTTTGTAGGGGGAAAGAAAACTGCTTTATTTGCATTATAATGTCTATTTTTTTAGGATAATTCTCTCCAGACATTACCATTGAATCTCGAACGTTCCAGACTTAGGTAATCTTATAGTTCTTGCAATTTTTTTGGGTGACTCTGTGATGGTTTATACTGTTTTGAAGGTGTACATATTTCCCTTTCCCTACGACTGAAACTTTTTCAATTACCTCGTTTTTTTGGATCCCATAACGCTAGGACACTTTGTACTGTAAATATAATGATGATATTGTAGCAGCCGTGATTCTTTACTTTATGGAGGAAAAAACATTTGTAAGTTGCACAATCAAGGCAGTTTGTCGCTGCATGTTTTGGGTAAATAATAATAAGAAAGTTAAACGTGTTTATCAGTACATGCACCAACCAAATCCAATAATGTTTTGCAAGTTCTTCAGCAATAATAATAGATTTTGGTATCAAGTTTCACTCAAATTATTTAAAACAATCTAACTCATTTATGCATACCTGTATGTGAATACTTCCACTGATGTATGTTTTTAAATTCAAATGTGGCTCGCATATATATTTGAATAAGTATATTGAATTATGTACTCAAAGATATTTTCAAATTTTGTAGGTTATTTTTCATACAAAAGCATGATGCTGCAAAAGAATCAGTTTGAGTTTATAAATGATCTCAAATACCTCTGGATGTTTGAATTCAGTATACTGTTGCAATTTTGCTTCAGATGTCGTGAACAAAGCATGAATGCTATTGGATTCATGCATAAATGCAACGAAAATGGAGAGCACAAGTACTTTAAATACCGAAGTATACCAAAGCTCATCAAGTGTCCGTGAGGAAGCATTTTTCATTTAAGCTATTCTATCACTTCGATTAAACTATTCTCAGGTATTGCTTATCTGCAACTTGAGATCAGTAAATGTCTTCAACATCGTCATCCTCAAAAAATACCTAAGCATTATTTGTTCGAAAATAATCCTATACATTATTCGTAGAATAGTTACTATTTTTAAAACTCAGGCTTGGATAGCTGAGAAAAACCCAAGTTTAAATGAGCTTTGCACTTCGATGGCCTGTCTTAAACTCCCATAGCTTTTGTGTTGCGACAATTTTCTGTGCTGTAAATGTCGGTGGGACCTTTTAATATTACTAACAGAAATCAAGAACATGTATAGTTTAGTTCCTTGACATAAAACATGAATCTTAATATTCCACTACAACTGCGGCTGATTTCCTCCACGTTATTTCAATTTGTCGTGCAGGAGACACAGTATGTATTTAGTCCGTGTATAAACCAAGAACATCATAACAACAATAATTAATTCGTGTGTCATAACAGTTAACATGATAAGTAAAATTTTAGTACAGTCTCTGATATCAATAGTATCACGGCGTTGCTCACGTAAATGTGTACAGCTAATTCGTGTTCTGTTCCTTCATGAGTTTCTTTGATGTTTACTTCACTGTAAAATTACTGCAACTCTAACATGGAAAAGACCGTGCCACACAAACTGTAGGGCAGCTGTTAAGAAGCTACAACCCTGTGACAAGACAAGATACTGCTGTCAACTGTCTTTTTCTCCTAAAACAAACTAATAAGCATACTATTTCGTCGCTGTTGCTTCTCCTTTGTCATGAATTATATTTCAAATTCATCTTCCACGTGAGCATTACATTTGTCAATAATTTAACACTCTAGCAAACATGATATTTGCTCCGAGTTATCACTACAACTGATACGACAGAGGATAAGTATTGTATAAAATGTCGTTCATTGTGAACTGTACTTTCAGTATTGTACGCTTTAAAATTACCGCTAGGCGTCCCCAAGTATGTGTGTGCCATTGCACCGTTTCCTTGTGTGTCACAAACGACAGTTGTCACATTTTTTTTCGCCTATCGCACCTGCAGACACGCAACATCGCGAGGCATTGCTCCACTCGACAACCGTGACACCGAAGTAACGTGAGTGTCATGCTGGTAATTGCCACAGTAAATGAATGTGGCCTATTGGAAAATGATAAGTCAGTCGTTAAAAATGAATACAGTGACAAGTTGTAGATACTGAGAAGGGTTATTTCCTCTGACTTGGTTATCAGTCGTGCGCTGTCGGTAGTCCGACTGAGCCCCCAGCTGTCCAACGTCAGTTTTGCTGAGTCTCTGACGGCAGAAAAATTACATTCGCAGAATTTTCGAGGCGCTTCAGGGCCTCATTAATTTTGTTTCTGTAAATGTACGTGACTTCTCATTTTCAGACGCGTGCAGATTGAGAGCTGGGAATATTCTTCTGATGCAATTTGAAGAGGCTTTATACTGATGGGACAACGCATTGGACTTGATACTTATGACTATTCATACATTTACGAATGTTCCCGGAAAATTTTTAAAGACCAAACAAATGACAAGTTCAACACCAATTAATGCTTTCCGGTGAATAATTTTAAGGTGGGGAAAAACTTTGATCTGTGTACTAGTTTAATAGAGACTTGTAGTTTTACGCGGCCTCGACACTTGAGAGTTATTTTTTTAACTTAATTTTTTACTCACCCCTAAACCGGCATCTCTTCTTGCAGTACCCCCACTAAAATACAGGCCATGTTCCCACAAATTTTATTCAATATATTATAACTCCCGATAGGTAGAGATCTGAACTGGATGAAGGCTTTGTAATTTTGAGCCAGAAATTTATCTTGCCTATCACATACTTTTACTTTTTTATCGGTTCAATGCAGTACTAAATTTTTGAACAGCGTCTATCCGAATTAACCATCGGTTCTGGAGTTCAATAGATAATATATTTGCTCTTTCAACGGCGGTCATAAATGTATGTTTTGATAAATTAAAGCAATGAAAAACAATTTTTACCTTGTTTAACATCGGTAACTACCATGATACTCAGTTTCTACATGCCAGCAGCCATAGTTTCACTATTATTAAAGCTATTCTCAGCTGAATCTACTATGAAGATTATTTCGTAGCTGTTCAACTTTTGCATCGTCATTTAACTCGTTTGAAATTATTTAAAAAGAGTACAGCCAGCTACCTGGGCGTTTCCAGGAGAGTACAAGGTTTTCTTAAATTCCCGAGACTTCATTGCTACTTTTTTCTTCGTCTAAAATAAGTTCGAGGACTAAACTTTCATTAGTAGCAAGTTTTCCCATTAACAGAGCAGGTTTTCTATTCCCTTGAACACTTAACCTTCGCAAATACAGGCATACTATGCGGACATCCTAAAGCTTAGATCCACCTATCCTATTGACTCTGAACAAACATTCTTACTATTTAAAAAGTTTTTTGATTTTTTAAACTGTATCATTTCCTAGCGCTCAATTCAAGCCAAATGCCTATTGTCAACAATAGAACTTGATTTGATTCAATTTCTAAAAATGTAAGCATTAATCCTAACATAAAAAGTAATCCTGGAAGAAGTCATACATTCGAACTCTAGTCCAAGTCTATTCATCGTAGTAATTAACTGACATTCACGATTGATATTGGTAGTATAGCGAAGTGAAAAAGCTGAACGAATCATTGTTTATCTCATCGTGTTCAAGTTTAAGCTTTACCATCATCACAAAATGTCCGCTTCTTTGAATACAGTATATTACATGACAGAAATGTTCCTGCTCGAGAACGTTGACACAAGGGCAATATCGTTCGTTCTGTTTTGCATAGGCAATACCGAGAGTAGAAGCTGCGAAGAACAAACTCGCTGCATCTGATTTATTCATAATACTTTTCAAGACATGTATAATGCAAGGGGTTGGCTTCCCAAAAAACTTGAAAGTTTTCTGAATTAATAAAAAATTCCGAACAATGATCAAGCAAAATTGAAAATTTTAAAAATTGTATTATTTTTCAGGCAGAAAAAAATTGGACAATAATTGCGTCAAATTATTGATCGAATTCGTATTCCACAAATTCTCTATTTTAAATTTGAATGCTCCTGCTAGAAGTATTACACTCGAAAGAGTTTTACTTTTTTCGAGGGTATTCGATAAGCCGTATTAGAGGATTTCAAAGTTGACATTCCCTCTTTGCTTGTCGATCCGAACTCTGCATGACCATTGAGTTGAATTGGCCAAAAGCGAGGTCGGATTATTTAACCGGAAACGGAACTCCTCAACTCCAGCTTCAGCTCCCACGGTTCTGCAAACATTGAGAGTAAACTCATGGCTTAGATTATGGCAGAAGACTTTAGAGCGACCGTCAAAACCGTCTAGCATCTGCAAGCTACTTCAAATCGAGCAAAGAGAAAGTTACTCTGCTTTATTGCATGATACGAACGGTTTATTTGTTGGTCACGGTAATTGCTGAGTAAACTTTCCCTGTAGTCTCCCAAATGTTTGTAGTAAGCTCGTACAGCAAATTATCACTGAATAAAGTTGGTTGTAGTGTTATTTTTTCATAAGTTTGAATGCCTCGCTAGTGACCATGTATTTCGCCAACGTAAACCAGGGCTGCGATTTAGTCATGCAGTGTACGTAATTCTGATGCAGTGTACGTAATTCTGATGCAGTGTACGTAACTCTGAACTCAGCATGAGCTCTGCTTGTTTTTTTTACTTTTAACTTAGTTCTTCATTTTACACCGAGTGAATTCTGTTGCTAACGCTGATCCAGATAATTCTAATTAAATGAGGCTGAAATTCTTTCTCAATGATTTCATTTCAAATCCTAAACTTTCAAAATATATTTTTTGACTGTAGTGATTTTATCCTGACAACATGCACATGTTCCTCGACACCAACCACCCTGAAAAGCGGCACCAGACATGTTGTCCGAAGGATAACTTCCGTCAAACTCATGGAAAAGAATACTACTTTATAAGTCATGCCTAAACGTAGCATTATGAGGTGTAGGGGAGATGGGCCAGCGTTAGGATAAGCTTTTCCTTTTAAGAGACTTTTTCTATGATCGGCCACCTTCCTCAGCAGGCTGATCTAGAGGGAAATGTTAGGGTATCCCGAACCATCATGTATTACTCAAACAAAAAAGTCTTAATTTATTGAAAGTCTATATTACTTGGTAAAATATTTTCAGACTTCAATGTATTTAAGTGTCAGAATGAATTATTAGAGTCATGAGTCGTGAGTTATTAAACACACAGACGTATTTCTAATATATAACAAACAATTGTCATGAATTTTTGATATCTAACGCTAATCTTGTGTTTTCACAGATTGAAAACGTGTTTTAACACGTTAAGTGCGATACGACCCACCGGTGGGTCGCTCAGGTTAGGTTCTGTAATTTTTTCAAAGCTTTCTAGTGACTGTGTGTACAAAGTAAAGATTTGCACCGGCTAGACAATCGCACTCAACGTGTTAAGCCTCGTTGGAAGTCATTGTTATATTTCCGCAGGATAAACTTCATAACACAACATAAGCATTTACACGCACATGTATGAGAATGTACATGAATTAATCTTTCTATACATCAAGGTTGCCCATATTTTATCAAGAGGAAAGGAATTCAGGCCCTGCCTCCTCCCACACAAGCCAAAGAGCTACGGCATCCTGTGTTTCGCTTTAAGGACTTCGATTCTCTTTACGAATCTTGCTCCAGCACTCGGAGACAATCAGAGAGAAGCGAATTGTCAATTAGCTAATGAGTAGACACTTGCGTTATTTTCGCCCTTCACCTTCACTTATTAATTTTTGCTCATTCGTTCTTTTGGCATTCGATATGTTTGCTCCAGACTTTTAAGGCGGGGTCTAGCTAGAACTTGATGTGTGACAGGTTTAGACAACACCAATTTAAAGGCAAGATTGCAGTACATGACGACCAGGAAGTGTGTTAGTTTACAGCGAGTCAGTCTCGAACATACGTGTAGTATTCTACTTCAGCTGAAAAATAAGTACGCTTGAAGCTTGTATTGTGCGTCGTATGTGTGCTTAAACCCAAAATGCCATCTAGTGAGTGAGTAGGTGAGAAAAATTGAACAATTTTTACTCTATGGAAATTTTCAAAAAACTGTACACAATTGGAAAATCAATTACTTTTATTTATATAATAGATTTTTTTCGGAACGCATATAAATTTTCTAACCGAGACGTGACAGTGAATGAAGATTATTCTTCTTATCTGTGGTTTCAAATTTACCTAACGTAGATAATTCTCCATGACTTCCCAGACTAATAATAATTAAAGGGCTTTTTTGAAGACAGAATAATATGAATTATTTCCCTTCACAAGTATCTTATAAAGCAAAGCAGAAAACTGGCCATATAACTTACTCCATATCAATAATCTTCAGATCATCATCGATTAATTCCGTATTGTGTAATGAAATATTTGAAAGATTTCATTTACTGTAAATATGTATGTAACATTATATACCAATCCTAATAATTGGATTAGCATCGCGAAAAGCAAGGCTTTCAAAAGTCACAGCCACGTATAACCTTCAGTACTACGTGACGCAAATTTTTCCATGCGAGATGTAGCGGCTGAGGTCATTAGCAGCTTGGAGCTGAGAAGTGATCTTCTTGTGCTTCAAATGTGGAAAATAAATAAAAATAAAATAAATAATTTTTCTACGGTATATCCCAGAACAATACGAATATAACTACATGGAATTGAGGTTTCAATTCTTAACGCAAGCATCTTAAGGCTAGTGGTGACGCTATTATAAAATCCTTACGGGGTAGGTATTCATATAATAGGTGATATAACATAGTATATAGGTGATATAATATCGTATAGTATAACATAGTAGGTTATAGAACAGCGTTGCATCCGGATATACCATTCAAGCAAAGCTTAAAATTACACGGGTGCTAAAACTGCAACAAATTGTTTACTTCAGAAATGTTGCATAGAACATAATGTTATAGTTTAAGTTTCCAGTAGTAAGGCTAAAATCTTAAATTTGAAAATTCGAGTCACAGTGAAACTTTAAGTTGTGGTTTTGAAGATTTGGCTAGACTTTCAGTTCAGGAAAATTAATTAACATTGTCAAAAGCGTCTTATTTAGAAACTACAGGTATGAACTGGATGCGGTGGATAAATGACCGGTTATTTTAGGTCGCATTAAAAATGTTTATATTCACAGAAAAATTGTTTTATTGAAAAAAACATAAAATCGTTCTTGTAGACTCTCTGGTCACATCTTCCGTGATGAAACTTCCTCTAGCTCGCTACGCCCCCAGAACTTACTCCAGCTCTTCTCGATGACCTTTCTTGAAAAATTGGCAAAATCCACATTGAAACGCTCAATCAATCGGTCCTTGGGTGGGCATAGAGTTCGCTTGGTGTTCCGTTCGACTGCACCCCGTACGAAAAAGTCCATCGGATTGAGGTCGACGGAGTTGGGAGGCCAGACAATAGGAGACAAAGTCACTCAGCATCCCTCGTGCAGTCAAACCTCCTTGAATAATCCTACTTGGCGACCATTGTTTCAAAGTTGTAGTTGGAAGCAATTCACTCGCGTCGAACCTTTCTGACAAAGCCCTCGTTCACTTTAAGCTACGTAGCAATATCAAAATTATGGTGTCCAGCGTGATTTGAACATCAATTCCTTCTTGCCTTTTCCATAGATCAGATAACTTAAACTCTACTGCTGATGCCATGACTGCACGGTTCGACAATACAGCCATACTGATGACCTGCTTCAGTTTTTACCAGTTTGAACGTGATAATCTGATTACAAGACGTTGTAAAGAAAACGGGTTATTTATTCGCTGCACCCTAAATAACTTCCTATAGCAACACGACAGCGTTTAACCACGTGAGCTCTAACGACTGAGATCATTAGCAGACTGGCGTGGAGAAGTGATCTAGGTTTAAGTGCGGCGAGATTCGACGCGCATGTATCCAGTCCGGAGGCTCATTACGCCTCATAAAAGGATTTTGTGGCAACGATTTAGAATTAGTCGTCTGAGGTTAATGTCTGATAATTAGTTTTTATCAGGATGTTTTGAAAAAGAAGAACCTTTCATATTAAAAGCAACAGGGGTTCTTATTAATGACGTCTTACTGTTCTGTACCCCTACACATAGAAAAAATACTCGTATATGGTAAATGTATCAAACATAACGATTCACTCGCAAGACTGCTGCAGGGAGGTAGCACAGCATCTATGGAGAGCACATATGATATCTCACCAGAAAGCATAAGGAAACAACAAACACAACACTGAATGATAACCTGCTTGTGCACGAATACGTTCCTCATAGAAAAAAAATTGCAGTGTAGTAGTACGAATGGCATATGTAGGTGGACTGACTACAATAAAGACTAAGAGCTTCATTAAGCACTGAGCAGATTCAAACAGAAAGAAAAATTTCTGGTGTAGTTGATGATGTAACTAATACTAGTCACCAGCTTGGTCGACTGGTGAGCGAATCTGCTTGCTAGCGGGAAGACCCGGGTTCGAATCCCGCTGCCGACATAGTTGACGCGGCTAGAAATACGGCATGGGACTTGGGTAAACAACCGAATAATTATCGAAGTAATTATCCGACCCAAGAATGGGCCAGAAGGTTCGTTCCTATAGCCTCATTCTATTCTATTCTATTCTATTCTATTCTATTCTAGTCATAACTACTTCGTGCGTTGTCGACAAGATGAAGCCGTGTATTGCTGGCCGAATAGTTCGTTCCTCGCAGCATTTTCCATTTTTCCCTTTAAAACCTAAACAATTTCTGGCGATATGCTACACGGCTTACTAGTTCAGCACCACGGTGCGCTAAAATTTCATGTAGTTGAAGTTGGGATTTTTTTTGTTTTTTGTGTCCGTGCAAATCAATCATCGGTTTTCAATATTCTAGTACTTGAAAGCGAGTGTTTGGGTTCATAGAAAAATAAAAAATAAAAAAGTCTGATATGGACTCCGAATATACAGAGTTTGTGTAAAATGTATCCGACCTTGGGTTGAAAAAATATATTACCTACATGACGGGATTGAGACCCTAATACCCTTTAAAGTAGGCCCCATGTGCCTCTGCGCACTAAACCCACTGTTGCTTCCACTGCTGAAATCACTTCAGGAAGGCTTCTTTTATGTAAAATGGTTTTCGTATCTGTTCAACGTTTGACAATTTTCAGGCTTAATCCATAGAGGAATAAAAGTTACCCTTTACTTTTCCTCCAGACCATATGAGATTCTTCCACAGGGTGCGACAACATAACTTCCTTTTTTTAAAATGCGCTTTGCTTTGAAGAAAAGAAGTTATGTTGCCGCACCCCGAATACTTACGAGTAAAGAGACTCTCATAGCACATGAAGCTTTTTCAACTGAAGTTTACGACACAAACGAGTAAAAATACTATTGGAAATTCTTGTAAGATTGTTTGTACAATAGGAATCTTCTGTTTGTGAGATATAAACTTGTTAACTTTAGCTAACAGTTTCGATATTTTCCTGCAGCTGGCTAAATACTAATAATGAGTGAAAACATTCACAAAATAGGCATGATGTCCATGCGAAATATTTCTAATTTGTTTACACATTTTCCATGTTCGCTAATATCATTCACCAATTTTTCTTTTCTTTTGACAAGATATTCTCATCCAAGAACAAAATATTTTGTGACAGTAACTATCGTCCTTTCCTTTTAGCCAGGAAGCTGGAAGGAGGCCCTCATTTGGGCTGCCTCCCGTAGTCTGACATGCAAAGACCTACAATGCGAAAAGTTGGTCCAAAAAATTCCGGACAGTTCCTTAGTGGACGAGACCACCTACTTGATTCCAAGGTCCTGGTGTAGCAGCTGTTTGCTCTGGCGTTATTTCTTGTTTCGTGTGCAGTGTCAGTGTGTAGTGGCAGTGTGCAGTGTCTGTGTGCAGTGTCAGTGTGCAGTGTCAGTGTGCAGTGTCAGTGTGCAGTGTCAGTGTGCAGTGTCAGTGTGCAGTGTCAGTGTGCAGTGTCAGTGTGCAGTGTCAGTGTACAGTGTCATTGTGCAGTGTCATTGTACAGTGCCAATGTACAGTATCAGGTGTAATGTCTGTCAGCAGTGTTTGTGTGCAGTGTTCGTGTGCAGTGTTTGTGAGCAGTGTTGTGAGCTGTATCTGTGTGCAGTGTCAATGTGCAATCTGACAGTGTGTAGCAGTAGTGTGTAGCAGCAGTGTGTAGCAGCAGTGTCTAGCAGCAGTGTGTAGCAGCAGTGTGTAGCAGCAGTGTGTAGCAGCAGTGTGTAGCAGCAGTGTGTAGCAGCAGTGTGTAGCAGCAGTGTGTAGTGGTGTGCCAGTATTTTTTTGTACTAAAATAAACTAACTAAACTAAATTTTGCCAGGATATAAACTCGCAAAAACAATGAGCATTTATGCGGCGCAAAATATTCTGCGTTATCTAAATAAAATAAAATTTTAGGTAATCTTTAAAAATTATTTGAAGGCAGAGTTTCTCCAGTGAAAAATCTCCCTAATGGACACTGATCCAGTTTAAATATTTTCTGAAGTTATACTCGAAATAATTATCAAAATTCAGCTTGAATTAAAGAGTTCATATGTATGTATTCATTCCAGTCACCTCAAAAGTTTAGTTTAAACGCATTTCTTGAGCTTCATCGCCAGCATACGAAACTATATTTTCAAAAACTTGCAGCGAGGGCAATTTTCGTTTCAAATTTAGGTGTGACCATGTTGTTCTGTTTTAATGCATTCGAATGTACTGTTTTCACGAGAAGTTCTTCAGAAAGTTGAGAATTATGTATAAGACTAGGCGGTTGTCTTCTCAAACACTGAATAATGCATCAAAGGCCGAAGAAAACTTAGGAGCTGTGGTCCGAGCCTACAAAATTCAAAAGACGTCATGAATTTTGGGGTAAAAGGCCTCGAGTTTGAAAGGTCCAAGGCCTTTTTGTATCGTTGGCAGACTGACAAATTTCCATGTCTTACTTTCAAGTGGAAATACAAAGAACTTGTTTGTGAATAAAAAGAAATTGAAATATTTCTAATGAATTCTAGCTCTAATTAATTCTAATATAAATAGTTCTAAGTTATCTCCTGTTGTAAGCTGTGTTAGATATTTATTTATATGTCCTGTTATGTTCTCAAAAATACATATGATTGAATACTGATGATTGTATTATATGCTATTGGTTCGAAATAATAAGTTATTTTCGTCAAAATTTGTTGCTATAAAAATCTATGAAGCAGTAGCCATATTGATTATATTTCGTTCCTGCAGGTCATACAAATAGTTACTGAACAATAATAATTTCCAAGGAAATTAGACAGAGCAGCAAAATTAACAAAATTTGAAGCCTTACTCAATTATCACCATCAATTCTGTGGAGTTTTGTCCTCAGTCGCTAGAGTAAACAAAGGCTTATAAACCATTTAGATAAATAGTATATATTTCTTCCTAGTTCGTGGAAATAGCCTAGCTCTGAAATATGAAAATATCTCATTTCCAGCATTTTACGTCTAGCTGGTGATTTATGAAAAAAGAGGCAAGTCTCAGAGCTGCAAGAATCCTCTAGCTCATGAAAAAATTAGCCAGGAAAACAAGTCTTGAACCCTTAACTCAAGTAATCAACGATTCAGTCAGCGTACAGATCACCAGGTGGTCAGAGTCAGTCAGTGTACAGATCACCAGGTGGTCAGAGTCAGTCCGTGTACAGATCACCAGGTGGTCAGAGTCAGTCAGC
>VCRD01003746.1:0-44687 GCA_006783055.1 Trinorchestia longiramus
ATATATATATATATATATGAATATATATGAATATAAGGATACACAGAACTTTAATAATATCCTTATGAATTGAACAAGCGAGTAGTTATAAAGGTAATGCATTGTAAGTTCGAAAATTATTGTGTGTACATGTGTTGTATACACACACATGTGTTTCTATTTTAATATGTATCTATTTGGGCATATGTTAACAGAATTGTGGAATTTGAAATTATTTTGTTTTTTCTCTGCGTGCGTTTTTTGGTGTGAAGGCAGTTTTTTACGTATTGATTGATTAAAAGAAGAGTGGCTTTAAAGAAATAAATAAAAACAGATGAGTAAGTTAATAGTTCCTGAGGCAGAGTAAAAATGCTTAACCCTGGAACGACAGATAAAAATAATCAGCCTCGGACACTAGGTGGGCCTGTGTGACCCAGTCATTTTTGAATTATTTTCTTTCATATTTGTTCTATTGGTGTTATTATTAAGTGAGGTTTATGAATACAATATTAGACAACTGTAAAACATGTATCTGAATAAATATCATATATACCTCTGTTCGTTAAAAAAAACACAAAATAATATATAAGGAATACTTAAAAAGCCCATCAAAAATTTTAAAAGTGTAAGCAAAAAACTTCATTTTAAATCATTCAAATGAGCATGTTACAAATCAATTCATTCAGTATAATGATTAGAAGGAAGCAAAATTGAATGTAAAAACAAAATGCAAAACAATATCTGTTGCAAAACAATATTTATAAAAACAATAAAAATCTATTTCAGTGTTTGATACAGTTTTGACAAACCACTTCACCATATTTGCTGCAAATATTTTGTTGACATTCATGGCAGTATATCATGAATTTCCTGTGCTTGTTAGAATGGCACACATGACACTGTTTTGTTTTCTTCGTAACTGGTGAAGATGAGCGCGAGGCTTCAGGTGAAGATAGCTGTGGCTCCTCAACTGAAACACCAGCAAGTAACTTGGCTAATTTTATGAGTAGTTCTTTTTGCCTAAGCTTTTTGATACTATTAAGCACCTAAAGTTTCAGTCAGATATTTATTGCATTTAGTGAACTTATGTCAATCATATTGAAAAATACCACCATCGGCCATTTACATACGTGTTATTCGTTTGGTGCTATAGCATCGCACCATTTGGTCATGCGTATCAACTCATCCTTTTGTGGAATTGTAATGTCCACTTATTTCTGACTTGTTTTTTGTTGCCAACTCGTTGCCTCTGTCATTGTGCATGGTATTTAGTAATGCCACAACTTTTTGTTTCTTAGGGCAGTGAGAAATAATTGTTGCATCTTTCTGAAAATACGTGGTGGTGGAAGGTTTTCTTCCTTTTGGATTTGTGAAAGCGACAGGTAATTCATTTCGGTTTTTTCGAATGATTCCAACTCGTGTAAGTTTCTGCTGCAAAAGCTCTCTTCCTAACTGTAAGCTGTAATAAAAGAAATTATTACACGTAATATTGCGGCCGCTTTTCTTGTATGACATTAGAGACTAGGTTGGAAGCTCTTGGCTCATTGACTTCTTTACACTTGTAAACATCTAACTTCAATCCGTGGCTTGTTTCGCTATCGCAGACAACCCAAAACTTTATTTCGTAGTTCCTGGGTTTTAAAAGAAAGTGCTGGCAAAAGGAGCGCCAAAGAAAGAAACGAGCTGTCCGTTTACAGTCAAATTAACGCCAGGAACAAAAGCATATTGAAAGGTACTATTCCACATGTCGAATACATTTCTCATGGGTTGAAATTTATCTGAAGACCTATTTTTCCTTTTCTCCGCAGCCTCCTCAAACTGCATAGTGCGTAAATTTCCTGAAACCGATCCCTTGCTAAGGTTTTATTGAAAGTTGGACGGCCATTTAATTTATTCCATAGTTGGGAAACAGGCTTATTTTTTGATTTGTTAACTCCAATAAGCAACAGGATACCAATATATTTCTTTATTTCTTCTCAGCCCAAAGGTTTTTACTGCTTTTTAAAACTTTTGGTTCCCTTCTTTATTTGTGTAGGTGCAAATTTCTTCTAGCAAAGAATCTTGGAAAAAGAGAAAAAACATCAGCTAAGTTATCTACATTCCTCTTGGCATAATTTGTAGGACCACTCGTTTCATGCACAATGTTATGATCACATAGGCGTCCTAGCGATGATATCTGTGGAACATCTCTCCCGGTTTCTACACTGTTTTTTGATTTGAGACTTTATACATTACTGTCATCCATAACAGGGGTTTCCTGAGTTATTTCATAATCTTCATCCTTAGAAGATTGCTGATATTCATGATTTGATAAAACTTTGTCAGGTTCACCATCGTCTCCAGATGGGATATAATCGTTATCTTGTCCATCATTGCAACTGTCTTATTCATAGTCAATCAATAGTTTTATTTCTTTATTCGTTAAACCTGTACGAGCTATGTTCTCAGACGCACCACTTCCCAGCATTCAGCAAAGAAAATAATGTGACTACTTCTCCCAACCTTATATATAGGCACTATTTCGTAGAAGTTAAAACATGTACTGGTATTGAGGTAACAAAGCTCTGCGCACAGGCTACAAGTTAGAACGTGTTCTGACACAGTATACGCAACGTAATGCAACAAACAATTGTTTCATTCTAAAGAAAGAATGAGCTTCGGAGGGAGGGCCACTTCGTTAACTATGCTACAATTTTCTTATCTGTAATCAAATTTCAAACTACTTATTTAATATTTCTGTGTTTTGATCATGAATAAAATGATAATAAAGTCATAGAGTTTCAATCTCTAAAAAATATTGAATATCAATTTACGGGCTTGTTAATTTTGACACTGGGCCTCTCAGGCTTACTTTGGTTAAATCTGCACTAGACAGAGCTATAGTAAATTTTGATTAATAGCCGGATTTTAATATTTGGCTTCTAAACCATGCAATATACACTTTCTCTTTATATTTGCACGTGGAGCGGCACAACTGTGAGTTTTCCTGAACAATCACTGGTATTTAATTACGACTTCACTATGAATGCCTAACTCTCCATTCATGTCGAAAAACTAGTTAATTTTCTTCTTGGCATTTGGTGGAAGGCTTGTGTGAAATGAGAGATTCCCTGGGCAGGTCGACGTAGGTTTAGTACGTCATGGTATTATATCCATTCGCGGTAGACAAGACACAAACTTCCAAAATCAACTTCGTTCAAAACTGCACACAACTGCCAGCAGTGTTACTGTTCCGTTCCTCCCGATTCCTCTCTTCCAAGAACTTGTTTTGGAGGAATCCCAATCCCAAAGTTGTTTCTTTTTTCTCGCGTCAGGTTTGAAAAAAACTGGAAGAAGCTTTTTGAGATGTAGGGGTAATAAAGATGTTTCTTACAGACAGTGAATTTAACTTACATATACATATATCGAAAACCAAATGCCAGCAATCATTGCAACCACTAAATTTGTGAAGTGCTCATATGAATGATTTTCCGAGCAATTTTAGTGCATAGCGTTGCATAACCCTGACCGCTCGTATTGTAGTTATTCTCGGGTTACTCGGCTTCTTTGTATTAGTTAGCATACCAGTGTCAATATGCCTCAGAATTTCCTCGCTGGACTTTTAAACGATTTATTTGTTTACAAATTAGTTCAATTGTTTTCCATTCGTAATTTTACATTTTGTGCTTTAACAGCTGCATCAACTTTGAATCATTTTGGCACGGTTGGAAATGTAGCTCATATTTTTTCCATCTTTATTTGCTCTTATGAAAAAATTGGCTACATCTAAATTTCTATGCATTTTTAAAATTTTGTTTCCTCCTTTTGGACACTCAAAGGGTATTAAAATATTAAATGATGATTGTATTATTGTATAGGCAACCTGAAAATTTAAGAAATAGCTCAAATACTGTACGTACACATTCTGTGAAAATGAAGAAAAAAATTTACATTCTTTGAAGATATGGAACATTTGATATCTGTTCCTTAATTTTCCACTATACTGTATATAGTGACTTCACTAACGATATGGATCACTCCTCTCCATTTATTCCATATAAATATAAGCACTGAGTATATGTTCCATGGAAGATCATAATCATTTTTTATCAAATATTATACTTCAATCGCATACAACTGTAGTTATTGCATATTTTCTTAGCTAAACCTTTGAATACAATATTGCATGCATTAATATACATATAATTCGTGGAACACAGCTGATAATACGTGACTCCTCAAGGTAGAAACACACAACCAGCCTTAAGTTATCCTACTACATCGCTAAATTTGGTCAAATGTCAATACTGACGTGATTTTTCTCGCTATTGACAGTAAACAACTGATCATTGGTGGATCGATTTAAACGATGTAACGAAAATAATGAGGTGCTAGTGGGTGCTGTCATTAGTAGTTAAGGGTCATCTTAAAGGATGTACGGAAGAGGAACACGACACTCGTGTTAACTGACTCTAGCCATTATTATTCCATGGTAACAAAATAATAGCTTACAGTGAACAACAGCTTTATCAGGTAGGTTTGATGTAAGTTGATTGCCACCAACTAAAGCAACAGCGGTGAGACAAAGTCATTAGGGGCAGTCTAACTGCAAGAAAAATGCCGAGTTGTTTTATAATGATATGGGGAAAACTATACATCAGCATCTAGATCAGTGCCATGGCGAGGGAAATAAGGTGACTAACAAGCTCATGAAGCTGTGTGTGTCAAAAATCACGTTTTAAGGCATATGTATAAGGTGAGAGCTCAATTACTGACACATACGACGAAAGAAAACAGACTGCTGAATTACAAGGTACATAACATGATTTGATGTCATCTTTACAGATCTAAATCTAATGGAACTTTACACAGGGTAGGGCTGAACAAAGTTTCAATATAAATTCATGCAACAAAAAATCTAACTGACAGACCCAAGGTTTTCTTTGTCAATCTTTCGAGGGAGGTCATTAAGAAGAGCTGTCATGCAAGAGTTGTAGCCCCTTTAGTAACTTGTGAAATATAAATATTTATTTTTTCAAGTTTGTCAATAAAGTTCTTACTGTATAATAGCTTCAGGGCGCAATGTAACAAAAATATCAATAAAAAACTTATCAATCATTAATTTCAAAAATATGTCTAATAATAGGAGCAAAAGAATTTCGTAGTAGGGTTGTTGCTACAAGTGGAAAGCTAGATCTGTAAATGAGACTCTGAGCAGATGTTCAATTTGGATGCAGAGGCGTTAGCTAATCGATAATTGTCGGAGGTAGAACAAATTTAAAGAGATGACTATGATAGAGAGAAGAACTTGTGTCTTCAGAAGTGTACAACTGAATTTACGGTTGATATGAAAAAGAAAGTTTTGGAAAGCTTTTGAAAAATATATGGTTGACGTTGATGACCCATTGCTGCTGCGGCAAGTAAATTTCTTATCTTTCTAGTTTACCTCAATTAATAAGGAAAATTAGTTTGTTTGCTTGAGGTTAATTATTCATACACATTGTACAGGGTGCAACAACATAACTTCCTCTTTTTGAAAACAACGGCTTTTGAAAAAAGGAAGTTATGTTACCGCACCTTCTATATTCCAAATTTATTGTAATGAGGTAGGTTCCACCAAATTTGCATTCATATTTCATGTATTTTTGCTATCGAAAAGGCGGTAAAATCATAATTTTCTGCTCTTTGCTGCTGAAAACAGCATTTTAAACCCCACTGACCTAACTAACCAACGCAACTCATTAATATTCACATAGTCATTCACACATACACAGAAATTGTGATAGAACTGTATATTGCTTGTATACTTTTCCTATTTGACCTCATGACTAACTTTCTTCCATAAAATGATAAAAACGTTTACACTTTTAGATTCAATATTTTGTAAATAACATTTAAGTTGGAGTTTTTGTTTACAGCAATGAAATGAGATTGGAATGTAATCGTAAAGATTCACCAGGTATAAAAATATCCGAATGAGATAATGAAAATTATCAAAATATCAAAAACTAGTTGCAGAACTGTGTACTGAGCTATCAAACGTTTCCAAGAGACTGCTAGTGTGAAAGATCACACCAGAAATTGTTATCCAAGAACTGTAACGACAAATAATTAAAGAAAACTATTGCCTCAAGGATTTCACGAATCTATCCAGTCCGTAAACCAGTAGTAAGTAACTTGAGCAAAACTAAGTTCCATGCCAGCATGGAAGAGAAACTGGAGCATGAGGGGACGTAAGCGTGAAACTGCGGACTCGTCATTTACTCTATCTGCCAAGACTCATAAAATCTGAGTTTTAAATCTACACACTTAATCTACTTGATAACAATATTTTACTTGTTAAAAATACCTCTAGCCTTCTCCTGGCGAATATAATTAATTGTTCATTTTTTGAAATAGTTCGATTAAGGTACGTATCAACAATGATACTAGATGCAATACAGGCATGTTTGATGAATAACATAATAATTATGTGTAAAAAATCGGTGTTTGTGTCATTTATGATGTACGGTTCATTTAAGGTTTAAAAATTATTATTGATAAAATGTGTAACTACTCTACACCAGCATCGTTCAGGGCTTACTGTAGCCAGGGTTAGATTAGGCATCACAATTACACAAACTACATTTTTCTGTACGTGATCTTATTTATTTATGCCAATGATTAGAAATTTGAAAATCAGTCATCAACAAAAAGAGTTTTTTATATCTACGTAATTGTTTTGAAACGCATAATTTATTTCGAATTGTTAGTTAGGTAATTTGTTCTAGTATTGAAATATTGGGAGGGATGCACTCAAAAACACGAGTATAGAAGTCTTTCATCATTTGTAAAGCAAGTTCTGGAAACTTAAATTGAAACAGAAGAGCTATAATCTATGTTTTCTATAGACACTCCAGGCTGGATGACTCGCTCAACGTTGGCCATGATCTCCGAAAAGTCTGAGGTATGTTGAAGGCCAAGGCGGTAGCAGTTGCACGAGGTAACCAGGATGCACGGCGGTCAATGATCGCCTCATGAAAGTGAAGCATAAAATTAATGCTTGCTGAATGTGGACGAACAAACATATGACCCAAATCTATAGCTTGGCCTTGTGAAAATGAAGTTTAAGTTAAAACGTGCATGGTATGGATGAACATTTTAATGGCCTAAATTGATTGCTTGGTTTCTGTTTTCATAAATTAAAATTTGTATAGAGAGCTGGCTTGAAAATACTGAACTAGTTGAAGCCTCTCATAATCACAAACATATATTTCTGAAGTGTTTTCTGCTGAAAATGATATTTATGTTAGAATTATACTATAGATGTCAAATTTTTCATTTGGAAGAAGGATGAAATGACACAGTACTTGAGGTAAACTCTTACTATATGTATTTATTCGTGAAGTCTGCTTGAATTGAACTGATAGTGGTGGTATCTGCCCATTTCAGCATGCTTTGGCGACGAGATGGATGATTCAGGTTCTTCAACGATTGAGTAGTTCTGATCTTTAATAATTTCCAATTCTCTGTTTCTCTTCTCAGTAGCTCCCAGTCTATAGATTCCATGCTCTTTTTTACTGGAATTTTTGTTTTAATGACGGTCTCTACCCAAGTTGCAAGTCAGCGGTCGATTGCGGCAGTAATATTCATTAATACGTTGCCTGCGATTGCCTGATCGGTGTAAATCTTTACTTTGTACGCATAGTCACTAGAAGGATCTGAAAAAATTACAGAACCTAACCTAAGTGGTCCACATACGTACCATTTCAGAGTCAAGGTGTTGAACTCCATTGTGTTAGCAATAGCGATAATCACAAATTTTATAGAAGACGTCTTTTGCTTGACAACTTTCATGGTTTTAGTACCGATAACATAATTGTTATTATTTGTTATTTATTTCGATAATCTTACCAAAAAGGGAACACTTACTCACTATAGATGCATGGTTTATCTGATGCATCATTTTTTCCGTTACTGTTGTTACGTTTCATTAATTCTTGCAAATGATATTGATAAACATAAAGGTAAATCATGACATGATAACTTTCGGAGAGACTCTAACCTCCACACATAAAATAGCTAAAACTTTTTGGTTTCGTTTGCAGACTTGAGAAAGAATATTAAACACACAGAAAGCTTAAACTCATTTTTTACTCTAGTAGCCACGGAAAATGGGCCAATGGTAGCACTCTGCCTGATTTATGCTGATAAAATCAAGATTATAATTTAGTAGAGGACGTCGAATACAGGACCAGCATTCTTGATACGTAAATTTGAGATTATACTATATTAAAACAGATTAATCCTTTTTCAAACTACTGACTAGATAGGTTCGATGCTGAACTATGAAATTTAATACTCCCTCCGGTCGGAAATAGTTGGCCCATGTCAATGTTGAAGTTGGTCGGAAATAGTTGCTCCAAAACAATTGTAAATCTTTTAGAAAGGATAGTGGCAAAACTACTGGTTGTAAGAAAGAGATAAACTTTATTTGTAATTCAGTACATTAAATTGATATTGTATAAACATCAAAGAATACTATTTTTAAGATAAATAATAAAAGACAAACTCTACTATGTAATTAAAGGTATGAAATTGATAATGTATCACCAGAAGAAACATATTTGCCACTATATTTACTCAATACATGTTAATTTATTCTTCAATTTTTCATAGATCTTAATTGAATATCGAATAATTCCTTTTCATTTTTGTTGTACTTTCGACAGATGTTGAAGCCTGTAATTGTTGCCACGGTCTACCAAAATAATCTGTTCCACTGACTGCTGATAAATAAGGAAAATGTTTTCCAATGTTGCTCTCTGTAATTTCTCAAAGCTATCTGTCACTGCTTCAATTAATTCATCAACGTTAGGAGGTGCTTTTTGATGTTGAATGAGTTGGATTGAATTGAAATAGACGAGGTCATGCACATTCAGGTCAGTACTGTTTTGAGGCTGGTTAACATTTCCCATATTCAAGCCTAACTTTTCCAACGCTTCCTTAAATAAGGGATCAGTTGAATGTACAGTATATGTGGTCGAGCTTTGTTTTGCTGAATTTTGATAGTGGGCCATATCCTGCGGGTAATTTAACACGTTGGTTGCGATTGTCCAGCCGGTGCAAATCTTTACTTTGTACACATAGGCACTAAAAGACTTGGAAAAAATTACAGAACCTAACCTAAGTGACCCACCGGTGGGTCGTATCGCACTCAACGTGTTAAGATCTTTTAAATATTATCTGAGAAAGGAAAAGGATAAAATTATATTACCTTTTACTTTATTATTTATTAAAGGCTAAAATTTGTGTTCAACACACTGTGCACGATCGTCTTATTCTTCTTCTTGTTTTATTTTTATTGGAGCTTCGGAGATGGGTCCATGCAGCTCAACGCCTTCAAGGATGTTTTATTGTTTTCTGAAATTTAGCACCTAGGCTGAAAACGGATACAAGAGGTTTTTCTGGGTAGTTCTACTCGGAGATTCCGTTCACTTCTCTGAAATGTTGCAATTTTTAAGAAATTTCAGACAGTTTTAATTTTGCTTATGGATGTTAAATAATTAGCAACTATTTTAACAATTTGTTTCTGAGTTGATTCCAGAAAGAGGTCACCTGCAAGTAAATTCTTCAAGCAGAGAGGCACATTTAGTGAAGTCAAGGAATTTTTCATGGTGGTACTTTCTGCAGCGTAGTAAGGGCAAGAGGAAAAAATATGGTCGATACTTTCTTCAACACCACAAGAGCAATAGGGATCTTCGACAATGCTGAAGCGATAGAGGTGTGACCGGAGCCCCGTGTGCCCGACACGAAGACAAGCAAGTGCTGTCTCAATGTTGCGGGTCTTGTGTGCAGACCACGGCCACTGCCCCGTATTATCTCGAATTTTCAGTAGATGACGTCCCTTCCCCGTCAGTTGAATACTCCTCAACCACTCAGTCTTCCACTTTGTTTTGAATGCAGTATTGGTGAGGTTCTTAATTTCTTCATAAGAGGACGGCGTTAGTGTGCGGTACCGCAGCAAATGAGCATTTTTGCTGCTTCATCTGCAGCCTCATTACCAGGGATGCCCTTATGGCCTGGAATAAACTGCAGGTATACCCAATGGGAAGTAGCAATGTTGAACAGCTTGTCCTGTATATTAAAAACTAAAGGTAGGTAATTTTTTGGCCTTGTATTCTGTATGAGATGCAAGGAGCTCAATGAGTCACTGAAAATTACATACTTTTCTTCTTGACAATTATTCAGCAATATCCATTGAAGTGCTTCATTGATGGCAATAAGTTCACACTTCATGATGTGAATTTGAGGTCGGAGTTTGAAGTTTATGGTGACTCCTCTGGAGGGGATTACCACTGCACCAAATGCAGAACAGGTAGGTTCAACAATACAGGAGCCATTAGTAAATATATGAGTGTATCTAGAGTAGTTTGTGTCTATTAATTCGTGGTATATTTGGAGCACATTTTAATTGGTTTGAGAGGATACCGAGGTGGGGAGGAAATCAGTGAATACATATATAGGTCTCCACCTTGAACCAGGGAGGGAGCAGTGAAACCAGTGGTGCTGCGTTGCGAGCCGGAATCTGCAGGTTTACATTAGTAAAAAGGGCTCTTGCACGTGATTTCATGGATGACAAAAGTCTTGAAGACAATCCCTCTGTAGGAAATTGAGCTTGTAGTAAGTCATCAGCCATATCGTTGGGAAGTTGCTGAAGTTTACTGTGGTACTGACAAGTTAGTAGATCTCTGTGTATTGTCAAAGGGAAGATGTTTGCTTCTACCTCCAGTAAGGCTGCAGGAGAAGTTTTTCGGCATCCAGTGGCAATGCGAAGGCAATGGTTTTGAATGCTGTTTAGCTGAAGAAGATTTGAAAGCGCAGTAGTACCATACAGTGGGGCAGCATAATCTAGTCGGCTACGGATGAGGGTTTTATAGAGATAAATTAGTAATTCCTGGTCAGCACCCCAATGCCTATGTGATATAGATTGTAGCAGGTTGAGCAATGGTGCACAGGATTGCTTGAGGTTTTCCACTTGATGATGCCAGCGGAGCTGAGGAGAGTCCAACATGACTCCAAGGTACTTGAATTGTTTTGTAAATTCCAATTGCTGTCCTCCCACTGTAATAGGAAGTGGGTTAATTCTTTAGTTTGTAAAAGGCATGCACTTAGTTTTATTGAAATTTATTTTTAGACCCCATTGTTTTGACCAGTTATTAAGTGCAGTGAGCAGTTGCTGTAGGGTATCCGTTGCAATGCGAAGATTAAAGTGTTGGGTATAGAAAGCAAGATCATCAGCATACTCACAGGAGCAGATCCCTTCCTCCACTGGAGTATCATACATCATAATTTTGAATAACAAAGGTAACCGCACTACCCCCTGCGGAACACCACTCCTCGCTATCTTCTCTGATGAGTAGGTACCCTCCATGAACACTTTGAAGGGTCTATCCTTCAGGTGCGCTTGCAGCCATCTCAACATTGTTCCCCTAACACCGCACCGACTCAACTTATAGAGAACTCCCATCGGTTATACTGTGTCAAAAGCACTTGAGAAATAAACAAAGAGGCACAGCATAATAGATTTGTTTACCAGTGTTGATCTTATTGCAGCCTCTAGCTTTGTGACTTAATCAATTGCAGACAGTCTCCTTCGGTAGTCTCCTTGCGTTTTCCTGAAGACGCCCTTCTGTTCTAGGAAAAATGTGAGACGCTAACTATTAGTCTTTCCATTAGTTTTTGTACGTAGGACAGCTAGGAAATTGGATGATATGAATACACGGATGTTAGTGGCTTATTTGGTTTGGGTAGGGGAATGATTATTGCAGGCTGCCATACAATTGGAAGCATTCCAGATTGCTGGCTTTTGTTTTATAATTGGAGGAGCCATGTTTTGTAGTTGTCTGGCTTGTGCTTTAAGTGTTCATTATGTATGTCCTCATGGCCTGTAGCTGTACCCCTCACGGAGGTCAGTCCCCTGTTCAATTCTTGTATATTAAATGGATCATTTATTACGGAGGGAGTATCATCATTTAATGCAATAGCAAGAGGAATCTGAGTATGCTGAGGGAAAGGTGATGGAGATGGGGATGTCAGTTTTTCTTGGTAATGGTCAGCCAAAGCATTTGCTTTAGAAACTATGTAGGTCAGTGATTATTGCATTGTTTGTTAGAATAGGCTGAGTTTTTTTACAGAAAGGGGTTTGAAGATTTTTTATGCGTTTCCATATTAAAGAAGCAGAAGTGTCAGTAGTGATGCTATTGCAGAAAGAGATCCAAGATTCCTTTTTTGCATTTTTAACCTCATGTTTGACTAGGGCTTGACAGCGTTTATAAGCAATTAGATTTATTTGTGATAGTTGATTGATAAGAACTATCTTTGCCTCTTGTTTTGCTTTCACTACCGCAGCACTGTTTGAGTTCCACCATGACTTATTATACTTAGGTCAGGTGTATTCTTTTGTTTTTTGAAAACTTTGTGGCTGGCCTCAATCAGATTACTTGTAAAGTTTGTAAATTCCCTCTGTAGATCATCCATTCCTTGGAGCTCAGGCTGTTTCAAAGCAGCTGTCCAGTTCTCCCATGTCCCACTTCCAAATTTCCATGTCGGCCGTTTTCTGAAACCTGCAGTTGATAGAGCCACTCCAATAATGGTTACAATAGGATAGTGGTCACTTCCCATATCTTCTTCTATTGTTACAGCTACTGTGGGCTGAAAGTTTGCAGAGATGAAGGTCAAATCAAGTGTAGAAAATGAATTCTGGTAAACATTGTAGTAAGTTGGCAAGGAGGGAGGAGTTTTTAATGATATAGAAGGGTTATCCAGCAACATTTGAGCTATATTCCGACCATTGGTGTTAGCCGGCTTTGTAGGTTTCCACATTGGATGATGAGCGTTAAAATTCCCCACTACAACGCGGGCAGATTGCAATTGATTCATGTAGTGTATTAGCTCCCTTGTAGTTACTATTTTGTTTGGGTTGTAATCACAGAGCACAGAAAGTGGAGTACCATTTTGAAAGTAAATGTTAATTCCCAACACTTCAAGACAACTGGGGAAAAATTTTGTCAGTTGAAGCTCAGTGTAGTTGACATCACTCCTAACAAGTATTGCCACCCCACCACCAGCATGCGCATCTATTCTGTGCATGTAGATTGCTGTGAACCCAACAAAACGTGGTTCAAAATTTGGTGAAAGCCAAGTCTCATACAGACACACAATGTGTAGTTCGAGGGTGTAAAGTGTAATTTTTAGGTGACTTAGTTTATTGCGAACACTTCTGCAGTTCCACTGATATATATTTAGTTCTTTTTGTGCATCCATTTTGCTGTTTTATTGGTAAATTCAGTGCCAGTAGAATTTTGTGAGGCTGTATTGTTGTTATGGAGTTTTCCAGTTGAATTTTTAGTCCGAGTTCCAGTATTGTGCTTGGTTTTTTTGTGAGGGTTAGTTCGACCAATGACAGGAGAAGGTGTAATATCCATGGGAGGCAAAATTCTTGAAACTTCCTCAATAGTCTTATGGGAGATTATATTAGAGCATTGAGATTGGTCCAGGGGTTGTTGAGAATTTTCTGATGGAGCATGTAAAGATTGAAGTTGAAATGTTTCTGCAACAATTTTATGTACCATGTCAGTTGCATCCATCTGAACATCTTTCTGACTTGCAGCAGTAAATAGCCTTATCAGGAGATCCAACAGCTGGTTGATGGTGACGTGTTTTTGTGCGGGTGTTTGGAGTTCATCAATGGTTTGGGTATCAACAGTCTTGGTTTTTGGTGTTTTTGGAATCTGTAGATTACCAGAATCTGGTTGATGTCTTGACAGAGTTGTGTTGGTAGGCAGCACTGATTGAGGTTGAGATGTTGGTGTTGCAGTTTGTTTAAGTACTTGTTTTACTGCATCTTTGTAAGATAACTTTTGTATTTGGTGTGTTTTTTCCACTTCTTTTTGTTGTTTCATTTTTGGGCCTCCTCCATAATTAGCAGCATGGTTTCTACCACAGTTGCAGCAATTTCGTACAGTGGTTTTGTTACACTCATTGCTGGTGTGGGAGCCACTGCATACAACACAGCGCGGAGCAGACATGCAGAATGCAGCACTGTTCCCAAATTGTTGGCACTTGTAGCACTGCCACGGTTTTCCAATAGATGTATTCACCCGGTATTGTTAGTAACCTATTCTGACATATGAAGGTAGACTGTTTGAATCAAAAATCACTTTAAACATTGATGTTTTGATTATTCCTTGACCTTGAAGATTCGTTCTGCCACAGCTCCGTTGAATCCTGCTTCCTTCAGTGCTTCTGTTAGATCTTCATTGGAAGTGTCCTCACCAAAGGGTCCGATAACTCCAACAGAGGTGCTCTGGCTAGCTGGAAGCCGACATTTGACTTTCCAAGGGACTATCTCTGTATCTTCAGTAGTTCTGCGTGGTCTTCATAATGCCTATCCATGGTGACAACAAGTAAATTCCTACCAAGGTTTTTGGTGATCTGGCCAATAAACCAATTCCCATAAGTAGAAGCTGCCAGTGCTTTAGCAACTTTAATTTAATTTGAATGGAAACTTTTGTTGGTGGGATCATTTGCTGGTTGGGCCAAAATCATTGTTGGCTGCATGGATGTTGAATTGTTTATATTTACTTTTTTTGGTCTTTGTCCTGATGTGATTGGGTTGTCCTCTTCTGAACTTATTTGTAGACTTTCACTAAAACCCTCAAAATTTGGTATTTCAAATTGATTTTTCCAGTAGAAAAAGTAGTTCCTGTTGGTGGAGGATATTGTTTCTGGCTGAATAATTTCTGAGATCATCATTGGTGCTTCCAAATCAAGTGGGTTTCTTTCCAACACTTTCCTCTTCTTCTCCATTTGATACAGTTTGTGACGTTGAAGGTGGTCGAGAAGATTTTTGCAAAGAGGGCCAGGCTTCAGCTTTTTCTCCCAAAGAGGAAACAGAGCCTTTGCCCTCTTTATGCTTTCTCTTCGGCATACGAGTCTTGATTTGTTACTTCTTTGATCGATCTTTTTTATTTTATTCCTTTTCTGTTAAAAGTCCCAGTAGCACGCTAGTTTGCAATTGCTCCTGTCACCAAAAACTTCCAGTCAAAACGCGAGACACTTTCCCCGGTTTAACACTAAACCACCTTCCCCAACAGGATCGCGCACAATCGTCCACTATATCCAAAACAGAAGTTCGTTAAAAGACACTAAAACGCACAGAGTTTTCTCATTGTGTAGCAATTATTTCTGCCCGGAGAGAGTACTGTAATAGATTTCTACAATAAAATGTGAAAACTTTTTTGATTGGTTACCACATCTTAACTTGAAATAGCATCAACCCTAGCACTTGAAAATAACACTGCAGGTTCAGTACTGGTACCGATAGTATGAAAATTTAGCACTCATAAATAGTACCTTAAGTCAATACCCGCAATCTTTCACTACGGCACCACAAAACTTCGTCCAGTTCCGTGCAAGTAATTTACTAATTGGCTTCAGCAAAGGCATGTTTTCCTGCTCTTTAAGCCACCTAAATGCTTCATTTTAGGAAACACGCAAGATCTGCTGCCGCCCGTCAGCATGATAGTTTCAATATGATTTCTCATTGCGTCAGTACCAAACTAACGTACATGGTTACAAGGAAATGACGTTCTTTTTAATCCCCCTTCCTCCCAAAGTCAGAGTCATCAGAGTCTTCAGCACACCCCAACATTCCTACAAACGAGCTTTATTTAATTTTGTCTGATAGCCCCATTTTTCGCAAAATAGCACTATTTTCATCACATCTTCCATAAATTTCACATATATCTATTAGCTAACAGTGTTATACCTATACCAGTGCCACATTGGTGAAAACGCTGATAGCATGGTTTCACAGATCTTGAGGGTGAATCAGACTAGGGACAATATATCAGCATAAATGCTACTTCGTGGGCTGTGCAGCCAACAGGTCTTGCATTTGACTGTATAACACCTATTTTTAAGTTTGGGACTCAAAATCACTCACCAATATCCTTAATCTGACGCCTTAGACCACTCGGTCAGTTAGATTTATGGAATACTTTGCTGAGCGTTGTTTTCAGGCTTCTTCTGCCATAAATGTCGCTTCTATTGCATTATCTTCTTTGTTCCATACAAGGTGTTAAAAACGAGAGGTAGAAACACTGGCCGTAGCCAGGGGCATGTAAAATAACAATATTGTCACAAATAGCAATTACTTCAAAACTCCTGAGTTTCAAGATTCTAAGGCTTAAAGTTTAATCTTGATTCCCAATTGATATAAATTTTGTTTCTGAGAAATGGCATAAGATAAAATGAAACAAATATCAGAGAAAACAATAGTTTATGACACAATCGTTACAATAAATGTTTGAAACGTCGGTTCTCCTCTAATGTAGGTCTAGTACTTCTTCCAAATGAACTGCTGGACACGACACAAAATATTTGGTTCTTCTGCGATGCTACCTGATGAAACCTCTATTCTTGCGAAAAGATCCCTCCTGGACTACACCGGTGTTTCGTAAATCAACAATTTCACGTAACCCCAGAGAAAGCAATTTAAAGAACTCAGGTCCGGAGATCCTGGAGACCATGCCACTGGTTCATTACTCTTTATCTAGACGTAGGTGAGCATTATTCTCAGAATCAGTCGAAACTTCGTCGTTCTGGAACCAAATTCGATGACAATTACGTACTTGAACACCTACCAGCAGTTCAGGCAATACGTCTTTTAGAAACGTGACATAAAATGGTCCATTTACAGAAGACGGCATCAGATATGGCTCAATCAGATAGTCGTCAACAATACTGGCCTATACATTGACACTAAATCGATCGTTTAGTTTGTTGAACCGAATAGTTGAACCGAAGTACTTAATGACGGTTATCCTCTTAGTTGTGCAGGTTATGAGTGTTGCATGTTCCGTGGCGTGAAGAGAACACACCTCATGAAATTTTCATCTTTCTTTTCTTGCTTCATGCACTAACGGATAAACTGTACACAAGGGGTGTAGTCAGTCTGGATCAGATCCTGAACTTTCTGAAAATGATAAGGTTGTAAATTGTGATCATTGAGAACATTCCATACGCCTACGTGGTTTGGTATTTTTAAGCTTAGTGCTGCAGTTCGAGTGCTTGCATGAGGCCTGTTGCAGAATTAATGCCCTACGTTGTCCTCAACTGCATCAGGTAATTCCCTGGGCAGACCCTAACCTCTGCTGTTCGCGTTGAAGCTTCCATATGCGTAGACGACGATGTATGTTAGTGAACATGCGATGTTTCGGTGAATATCGATTGGGAAAACGCTCCTGATACAACCTAGCAGCATTTCTTGCAACACCATTGGCTGCACTGGAAGCTATAACCATATCCGCCGTTTCTTCATTTTACGAACGTTCCATGGTGTCAACACTATGTCGCAGGGTAAAATAATACGTAAACACTAAGCAATCGAGTATTACGAAAATGTAACAGACTGGACTGATAGTTATCACATTAGACCTCGGTATCTTGATAACTCTTGAGTTTTGAGATATTGGATATTCGTAAAAATAAGGTGATTGTGCGTATCTCTGCTTACTGTCAACGTCTGTACCTCTCGTTTTATATCATCCTGTATAGCCGTCCACTGAACTTGTAATATTAAGACAGATATGAGTTTTTATTAGTCAGATGTTCTTATTAATAATAATAGCTATTTATGCACAGATTTAAGATGTAGTGGGTTGAAAAATTGTGAACTGTAAAACCATTATTGTAATTGGAAAATATAAAATTAACTGACATTACAACTTTTCAGTCATGTTACAGATTGTCTCTCGACTTGCTCAATATATTTTCAAATAAGTGCCGTTGAGGTGCCTTAAACTTTAGAGCAAATATTTGCCCATGTCAGCATACATATGCACTAGAATGAGAGAATTTTTTTCCCAAACGTTCTCGCTGTTGCAATTTGTACTGTAGCCTTCAGGAAAGTATGATAGAATGATTGCTCTGCAACTTTCTTTCGCTTTTCTTTGTAGGAGCTGTTGGAAGGCGGTTGTTCAGTTTACGCAAGCGCCAGTGAGTGAATTGAGAGATGGAGTTGCTGCTGTAACGTCGGGTGGTGTTCGTTCTTGCAGCTTGCTAGTTTGACTAGAATCGTCAGTTAGAGCAGGGCTTGACGTGGGAAGTCTACATCACACTGTTTTATTTATCTTAAGCTCATGTTGCTACTGTGTGTTTACTCTACATAATTTGCATGCTGAGTCTGTTTCGATTATTATGATTTTGAATTGACAGTTTTAAACCTAGAAATGTTCAAGCTCTTGTTACTTAAAACTGTAAAAAATACCTAGGCCGATGCCTAAATTAACTACTTAATTATAGGCTTTAGCCCAATAACTTAATGGCGCTTTGTTCTTAGGAACTCAAATTTTTAAAAGTAAAAAGCAATTGGTTAAAACGCTTGAATTGAATTATAACTTCAAGTTATCTAAACTAATATTGGAAGATGCAAAGCTTTTGATATTTACATCGACCTTTAAAAATTAGGCTTCTTCTGAGTTTTCTATTTAAAAATTGAAATCCAAAATTTTCCTATCTTTTGCCTGAACCCCTTCCTTTTGGAGCTTTCCTCTGAATTTTATTTACGTCTTATAGTGGCTTGTTGGTGCACCGAGTGTGCAAATAAGATTGGGCAAGTAGTTTTCATTCTCGTTGTATGTATATTTTTTATCATCTTCTTCATATATTTGTAGTTTTACTTATTTAGTCTGTTCAGCGTTCTTTCAGTATAAGCTACAGTGCCAGTCTGCTGTTGCTGGTGGTGGTGCACCTCCTCTGGTATCTGCATGGTCATCGCTGACCATATTTATATGGTTTTAACTTTTGTCTTCGTTGTACCGGCTCTAAGACGTGTTATGGACCATTTATTTCACGGGGACAACGTGAAGTGTAATTGGATGATCTGAGAATTCTCGTAGCATTACGTGTGAAAATATACATTGTTTAGAATGGTCAATTTATATGCTCTTGCATTCTAGAATATTTAAATTTATGTGTCACATTTGTTGACTAGGAATGTTTTTTCTCAGTTGACTCAACAATTGAGCCCTTGCATGGCTTATGATCATTAGAGGTCATTAGCCCTATCAGCTGCGAGTCGTCACGTGTTTTATCACACGACCAATAAGAATGAAAACACCTTTGACGTATTTGAAGAGCACGTTTGCAGTATAATTTATCGTTTGCAGTAAACGTCTGTGTTCTATTAGTAGACAAGCCTTGTTCTTTCTCAGGTGTCACACAATAATTAGGCCTTTGTAATACTTAAGATCATTAAAGGTCATTAACCCAATCAGCTGACGAGTTATCACGTGTTGTGTCATGCAATAAGTAAAAATACAAAAGTCCTCAATGTATTTACCGGGTAAATTCACAGACTTATAATTTGCTGCGTCTTATCATTCATTTCTATCTTAATTTAATCTGTTCACAAAAATAATGATCGGTTGTGTTGGATGTGCGTCATAAAATAGGAACACATCCTTGATGAAGATAACTGAAATAGGGAACCTAACATCTTTAATTTGAACGATTTGAGTCCAGGCTTCTTCTGAACTTGTGTAGCTTACTATCATAGATCAACAAAATAAAAAAATTCTCCATTAAAGAGAGACGACTTAAGGCACACACACCTAGTGAAATATTACAAATAGGTAGACAACCTGGAAAATACTGGCTAACCATTTCATGAGGTCAAATGTCACGTTTCTAAAAGACGTATTGCCTGAACTGCTGGTAGGTGTTCCAGTACGTAATTGCCATCGAATTTGGTTCCAGAACGACGAAGTTTCGACCGATTCTGAGAAAAATGCTTACCTACGTCTAGATAAAGAGTAATGGACCAGTGGCATGGTCTCCAGGATCTCCGGACCTGAGTTCTTTAAATTGCTTTCTCTGGGGTTACGTGAAATTGTTGATTTACGAAACACCGGTGTAGTCCAGGATGGATCTTTTCACAAGAATAGAGGTTTCATCAGGTAGTATGGCAGAAGAACCAAATTATTTTGTGTCGTGTCCAGCAGTCCATTTGGAAGAAGTACTAGACCTACATTAGAGGAGAGCCGACGTTTCGAACATTTATTGTAACGATTGTGTCATAAACTATTGTTTTCTCTGATATTTGTTTCATTTTATCTTATGCCATTTCTCAGAAACAAAATTGATATTAATTCGGAATCAAGATTAAACTTTAAGCCTTAGAATCTTGAAACTCAGGACTTTTGAATTAATTGCTATTTGTAACAATATTGTTATTTGACATGCCCCTGGCTACGGCCAGTGTTTCTACCTCTCGTTTTTAACACCTTGTATGGAACAAAGAAGATAATGCAATAGATGCGACATTTATGGCTGAAGAAGCCTGAAAACGCTCAGCAAAGTATTCCATAAATCTAACTGACCGAGTGGTTTAAGGTGTCAGATTTAAGGATATTGGTGAGTGATTTTGAGTCCCAAACTTAAAAATAGGTGTTCTACAGTCAAATGCAAGACCTGTTGGCTACACAGCCCACAAAGTAGCATTTATGCTGATATATTGTCCCTAGTCTGATTCACCCTCAAGATCTGTGAAACCATGCTATCAGCGTTTCCACCAATGTGACACTGGTATAAGTATAACACTATTAGCTAATAGATATATGTGGAATTTGTGGAAGATGTGAGGAAAATAGTGCTATTGTGCAAAAAATGGGGCTATCAGACAAAATTAAATAAAGTTCGTTTGTAGGAATGTTGGGGTGTGCTGAAGACTCTGATGACTCTGACTTTGGGATGAAGGGGGATTAAAAAGAACGTCATTTCCTTGTAGCCATGTAGGTTAGTTTGGTACTTTTGCAATGGGAAATCATATTGAAACTATCATGCTGACGGGCAGCAGCAGATCTTGCGTGTTTCCTAAATTGAAGCATTTAGGTGGCTCAAAGAGCAGGAAAAGATACTCTTGCTGAAGCAAATTAGTAAATTACTTGCACAGAACTGGACGAAGTTTTGTGGTGCTGTAGTGAAAGATTGCGGGTATTGACTTAAGGTACTATTTATGAGTGCTAAATTTTCATACTATTGGTACCAGTACTGAACCTGCAGTGTTACTTTCAAGTGCTGGGGTTGATGCTATTTCAAGTTAAGATGTGGTAACCGATCAAAAAAGTTTTCACATTTTATTGTAGAAATCTATTACTCTCTCCGGGCAGAAATAATTGCTACACAATGAGAAAACTCTGTGCGTTTTAGTGTCTTTTAACGAACTTCTGTTTTGGATACAGTGGACGATTGTGCACGATCCTGTAGGGGAACGTGGTACAGTGCTGAACTGGTGAAAGTGTCTCGCGTTTTGACTGGAAGTTTTTGGTGACAGGAGCAATTGCAAACTAGCGTGCTACTGGGACTTTTAACAGAAAAAGAATAAAATAAAAAAGATCGATCAAAGAAGTAACAAATCAAGACTCGTATGCCGAAGAGAAGGCATAAAGAGGGCAAAGGCTCTGTCTCCTCTTTGGGAGAAGAAGCTGAAGCCTGGCCCTCTTTGCAAGAATCTTTTCGACCACCTTCAACATCACAAACTGTATCAAATGGGGAAAAAGAGGGTCTACTGATGGAAAGAAACCCACTTGATTTGGAAGCACCAATGATGATCTCAGAAATTATTCAGCCAGGTACAATATCCTCCACCAACAGGAACTACTCTTTCTACTGGAAAAATCAATTTGAAATACCAATTTTTGAGGGTTTTCGAGAAAGTCTACAAATAATTTCAGAAGAGGACAACCCAATCACACCAGGACAAAGACCAAGAGAAGTAAGTGCAAACAATTCAACATCCATGCAGCCATCAGTGATTTTGGTCCAACCAGCAGATGATTCCACTAACAAAAGTTTCCTTTCAAATTAAATTAAAGTTGCTAAAGCACTGGCAGCTTCTACTTTTGGGAATTGGGGTATTGGCAAGATCACCAAAAACCTTGGTAGGAATTTACATGTTGTCACCATGGATAGGCATTAGGAAGACCACGCAGAACTACTGAATATACAGAAATAGGACCTTGGAAAGTCAAATGTCGGCTTCCAGCTAGCCAGAGCACCTCTGTGGGAGTTATCGGACCCTTTGGTGAGGACACTTCCAATGAAGATCTAACAGAAGCACTGAAGGAAACAGGATTCAACGGAGCTGTGGCAGAACGAATCTTCAAGGACAAAGAAAGATCAAAGCATCAATGTTTAAAGTAATTTTTGATTCAAACAGTCTACCTTCATATGTCAGAATAGGTTACCAACAATACCGGGTGAATACATATATTGGAAAACCGTGGCAGTGCTACAAGTGCAAACGATTTGGGCACAGTGCTGCATTCTGCAGGTCTGTTCCGCGCTGTGTTGTATGCAGTGGCTCCCACACCAGCAATGAGTGTAACAAAACCACTGTACGAAATTGTTGCAACTGTGATAGAAACCATACAGCTAATTATGGAGGATCCCCAAAAATGAAACAACTAAAAGAAGTGGAAAAACACACCAAATACAAAAGTTATCTTACAGAGAAGCAGTAAAGCAAGTACTTAAACAAACTGCAACACCAACATCTCAAGCTCAATCAGTGCTGCCTGCCAACACAATTCTGTCAAGACATCAACCAGATTCTGGCAATTTACAGATTCCAAAAACACCAAAAACCAAGCTGTTGGTACCTAAACCATTGATGAAATGCAAACACCCGCACAAAAACACGTCACCATCAACCAGCTGTTGGATCTCCTGATAAGGATATTTACTGCTGCAAGTCAGAAAGATGTTCAGATAGATGCAACTGAGATTTTACATAAAATTGCTGCAGAAACATTTCAACTTCAATCGCTATATACTCCATCAAAAAATTCTCAACAACCCCTGGACCAATCTCAATGCTCTAATATAATCTCCCAAAAGACTATTGAGAAAGTTTCAAGAATCTTGCCTCCCATGGATATAACAGCTTCTCCTGTCATTGGTCGAACTAACCCTCACAAAAAACCAAGCACAATATCTCCTCAACCTCTTTAAATTACTGATACACCGACCATCTCTGGATAGGTTTTAACGCTACCTCCTTTATATCTCGCCTGGTTCGTACTTTTCTAGCGCAGGAGTCACAAAGCCTCACTTATGTGTGGCTGCGAACTACTTCCCTCCACCTCTCCACCTTCCCTCCTAAGCATACTCCTCCACCTCTCCACCTTTCCTCCAAAGCATCTTCCCTCCAAAGCATACTCCCCCTTCCTCCTCTCCACCTTTCCCTCCGAAGCATCTACCCTGACCCACCTTTAAAGGCCATTCTCTCTCTCCTTCTCTCTCTCTCTCTCACTCTCTCTCTCTCTTTTCCTCTCTCGTATTTTCTCACTCTTTCTACATATATAATCTTAGTATCTATACTGGGTACAATAGATGACGTTACCGAATTCACAATTAAACCTCAAATGCTAACCTATGTCGGACAAACGTTCCGTTTATTTTCCCTTCTAAGTTTGAACGTGACACAACATTGAAACAACAAAACACATGCATTCATATATGACTCGTGCAGCAGCTAAGATGACGGTCATATCTGCATCTACAGTGTCTCCCGAGGTACCTCCTACCAATAAGAACGTTTGCAGCAACAGTAAAACTACGGCAACACACAAAACACGCAGAGGCAAAACACAAATAATGGCCCCTGCACCGCTACCGTCTCAAGATTTTAACATATGCTCAAAATAGCAGAAAAAGCACCGTCTTCATCTGCAAACATACAACTTTCAAAACATGAACATTCATCAAAAAAATTATTCCTGAAACGGATCTCGGTCGCAAACACAGTATTTTGGTAACGAACATAAACATAACACATACACGTGGAACACAGTAGACCCCGCCCAAACCAATAACATCTTCAGTGATCAACAAACTTGAAACAAAAGCTGCACCTCGACTCGCCGAAAATGAAAAGTTGTACAACCCTCACAGCGGAGTGCACAAAGCATTGCCAGAACGGACAACAAAACTGACGACGGACGGTCCAAATGTACATCTAAATTCTGTCTGCGGCGTTTTGAACACTCCCGCACGCACATGGTCTACAGCGTCAGCCACACCAGATTTGAACAAGAGAGGGAAAACAACAAACAACAAGGAGGATTGTCTATCGCCAGCAGGAGTTTTAAGGGTAACAATAACATTGCCGGTGCAGGACTCAAAGGCAAAATATCACCTAGCATTTACTAATGTAAAAAACATCGAATAGCATTGAACGATAATATGTTATATAATAGATCTTGCTTTAAGCCATTGTCTCAACGAAGTATCTGTTACGCAATTGACCAAATGCGTGAATCAATGCAATGAAAATATCATCAGTTCACGCTCATTTGAGAAACCCAATCGCATCTCACAGCAATAACGTGTTATATTATGAACCTAATGTTAACACTTTGTTTAAGCAAAGCCACTGTCGTGAAAATATCACTTGGTATGCCATTATTAATTCTGATACGCTTATAAATTGTTTTCCTCAACTTGTAGTGCACTCCAATGTACGTAAAAAAATAGTTTTTGATGAATCGCTGCATCCTTTACAAATAAAATTTCGCATGTTATTCGTGAAGTAAATAGCAATCTGGATCTAACAGCAGTTCAATTAGCAAAAATCTTACAACAGCGCTCCCCCCTTCATCCAACCTTAATTGCTACTGCTCTGCCCAATATTCATTTAATAATTAAACAGTTATTTGAACTAAATTCCTTCATAAGTTTATACGATATTACGCAGGTGACTCCCACCTGATGCCAACTCAAATCTCAGCGTAAGGCAATGTTATTACGAGCAAATAAAGAGCTCACACGTTATCCACAAATTAAATAACGACCTGGCCATTACGCCAACACAACTGCAAAAAAATCATAGAAAAACGTATGCCACCTCAACCGACATCAGTTTCCTCTGCTCTATCCAACATTCAGTTTATAATTGAGCAGTGATTCGAACTAAATGTCCATATCAGCTCCTACGATCTCATACCTTTAACTCCCTCCACTATTTCTTCCAATCTAAATTATCAGAAACCTTTTAACACTTTACTTATAGGAGACAATATTCTTTCATCAGTAGAAAGAAATGACATCGACACCATATGCTGAATCCAGTCTATCTCATCTGGTCAATTTCATTACCTTCTGTATACCATATATCGGATGCAGAAAATTTAAAAATTACATAATCTATTTCCAGGACCTGCACTTTTCAGAATCAGGCCTGACTCAAAACAAAAAAATTATTGCGACAAAACACTCCACTGCCCGTACTTATATTGTGAATTACTGCAGTGATCAACAACTGAGTAAAGCGATCATACTATGCAAAGAATTGGATTTCATAATGATTCTACTCCGAACATGTGCTTTAACTCACGCTCAGACAATCAAGAACCATCAAACTTCGCCTCACATTCGAAAGGAAACTCAAAAATATCTTGTCCAAATTGCTATGAAACCAACGCTCCGACTCAACACACCGTACTACTCACTTTCTTGAAAAATCCCAAACAAAACCACTAATCTTGAACAGTCGCCTAATAAATGCGTACTAATGAATACAACCCAAATAAACAACACATGTTCTAAAACAGTAACTAAGCATAAGCATGTAAATTTCATATACGCCCTGGACCTTCCTAAAATGAAGATGCACTCAAATGGAAATGACGGCAATCCACCGAATCAGCACTTTATACACCTAAATCAACTATCCACAGATACAATTGCTAACAACTAAAACGTACAAATATAAAATAAATTTACCTTAATTTCTAACGATACGAGCACAGACTGAGCAATTCCCCTTTCATCCATAAGTCATAGACATCCGAATAAACATGCAAAGATGGAGAAAATTATAAAAAAGTTGCCTTCTCCTCAAAAATTAAGCCGAACGACAATAATAAAGGCTCAGTACATGATTATGTAACAAACATAATAATAATCATAAAAACCATAACGATAGGAAAACTCCAAACCAGATTAAACCGCCTCACGGTAAATTTCTGAATCACATCACAGAAACAGCATCTAATCCCATATATGCCCATGTGGGAAGTTCCATGGATGATGTAACAAAATCATTGAATGTAACATTGTCTCATACTTTGGTTGACGAACACTGTTTCCTCCATGCAGTAGCCCTTCAACGTAACCAAACACAGAACACAATGCAGGCCTATGATTTTTTAATGAAAGCCATCGAAACAGAAAATAGAACAAATAAAAACCAGTACACAAATTTCATCGACAAGGACAGTGGTAAACTTCATCTTCTGATACACAAATACCTACATGATAAAATTTTCGATCATGCAGCCGGGGACCTCTTCGCTCAAATTACTTCCAATGCTATACAAAAACCGATCCGTATCTACAGTGAAAGGGACAGCGGCATATGGAAGACAATAGTTCAACTCAAAATAACACAACAAATAAACAAATTCCCATTATCAATCCATCAGAAAGAGTGCCACTATGGCGCTCTTATTAATGAAAAAATGCACCTGATAGTAAAGCTTCCTCGTCCCGATGACTAAACAATAATGCCAAGGTAAACACAACACCTTTGGCCAGCATCACAAGCACCAAACAGCAACCCACCGAACCCTTACATTTTAATGCAAAATGTGCAGGACTATGTAACGAATGCACTATCTCGAGTAAATACCCTAAAATAGATCGTATCAAAATTAAAGATATCAACGCACGTTGCCTCATTGACAAATTAGATGACACCAAAGAAATGATAATAACTGAAGACATTTACATTTTGTGCGTATCTGAGACACGGTTTGATCCAAGAATTCAAAGCCCTCATTTTAATATCCCAGCCTACTCACTTTACCGATACGAAGGCATAAAAACAATAGAGGTAGCAGATCTTGCATTTACACCAAACAGGGCCACACAACATCACAGATTTTGAAAAAAAGAAATGTGTGAGGGTTTAGAAATGATATGGCTTAACGTGCAGGTGAAAAACACAAATCTTTCATTATTGTCACCGTCTACAGACACCCATCTGCAGCTTTACCATTATCTTTAGAGTTTATTCAGAAAACGTTTAAAACGATTTCAGAAACTAAAAAATTCCTCTATGCTTTCGGCGATTTCAACGTAGACCTGAATAATAGAAGTAATAAGCTAACCAAAATGATAAATAGAATTAATTGATCACAAATAGTCCAAGAACTAACATAACAAAAACTTCCAAAACTCTCTTAAATCTAGCAATTACTAATAATCCTAAAGCAATAATCAGCAATGAAATATCACCTTCAGTATCCGACTATCACGCAGTAGAATATTTAATTTACGTAGCAAAAGAGAAACCAAAATCCTGTTTGATTACCTATCGTATGAAGACTCTATACACACCAGAACTATTCCAGGAAAACTATGGGACAGAAGGAATGAATTTCAAAGCATGGAACTAACCGATGATGTTGACAGTCAAGTCTCAATTTTCAATTTGAATTTCTTAGGAGCCTTAAACGAATGCACACCATAAACCACAAAAAGGGCTAAACTAAAGCGCACCGTCTGGATAACAGATGAAATAAAAGAACTGTGCAAATGAAAAAATTACTTACATGAATTTAAATGTAACAAATCCAACAACTCTCTACGAGACCGTTATAAACATCATGCAATGACCCTCCGGAAAAAAGGAACTACAAACAGCAAAGAAAAATCCAAAACGAACCTGGAAAATTATCACAGAAATAACACAGTACAAAGACATTAAAGAAGAGAAGAAATTCAAAAATCCATTGGAAACAGCCCCTAGTTTCAACACTTTCTTCTCTTAAGTCGGTGCAAAGGTCTTCGACGAAGTATCCAAATCTACTACTCATAAACCTGTTGATGTTGACCTAAATCCTGCCCAATTACTAAATACAACTAACACATTGAGACCGAATCCAGTTCGTCTACAGGAAATACGTAAAATCGTATGCATGTTGAAAAATAGAAAGGCAGTTGGATATAACAACATAAGCGTTCAATACATCAAAGACAGTTTCAATGTTACAGCACCATTGCTTCATTTGATAATCAATACTTCTATTGCGACAAACAAATTCCCGGATCAGTGGAAACACTCCATAATCAAACCGTTGCATAAGGCAGGTGACATTAATGCTGCATCAAATTACAGACCAATTAGCCTTTTACCAGTCTTATCCAAAATACAAAAAAGTAATATCAATTCAACTCTCAACACATTTGGACAAATCTAACTTACTTCATCCAAACCAGTATGGTTACAGAAAACACACCAGCCCTTAAGACGCGCTGCTAACATCACCGAGAAAATATTCAATGACATTGACAAAAAGAACATCACTTTCTTGCTTTTGCTTGATCTCTCCAAAGCTTTCGACAGTGTTGAACATACCTGGCTTCGGCAGAAAATATCTAACTTAGGAATCGACACACAGTGGTGTCAGAGCTATCTTGCAAATTGCTCCTACGCAGTCCGAATAAAAAACACAATTTTATCGCCCATACAAAACGATTTCGGCGTTCCACAAGGTTCTATTCTCGGCCCACTTTTATTCTCTATTCTTATCAATGCTTTCCCATCCATGCCCTCAAACACGAGAATTTTTATGTACACAGATGATGTACAAATTGACAATGACAAGCCAAACTACCTCACACAAAAACAAATGCTGAAATACTTTTCAAACACGTAAAATTATAGTACGACCAAAATAGTTTCAAGTTTAACGCAAGCAAGACACAGTGCATCAATTTTGACTCCTAGAACACAATAAAAAAGCTCCTGAATTTAACTTCAACGATAGGAAATGACATTACTAAACCAGTAGGAAAAGTAAAAAAATTGGGCGTCTGGTTTGATCAAAATATGTCTTTCACATCCCATCTGGAGAAAAATGCAACAAAATTAACAGTACATTGATGTTCGTTCACTGCGTGAAGAACATGCTTGACGAAAAAACTAGATTATTAGCCATCCAATCTTTAGTGTTATCACGCTCTGACTATTGTAACTTGATCTGGGGAGATATACCTAAAAATCTTCAAAAAGAGCTACAGAAATGTGTGAATTTTGCTGCTAAAGCAGTGTGCAAAGGAAACTACAGAAAAAACGATCATGCAACGCCTCCCATGAAAAAGCTTAACTGGAGCCCGATCGAACAAAGACTACTCTTTCGCGAGGTCAAATATATATTCTCTTCTCTATATCGCCCTCAAAGTCCTGCCAACGTTGTAAAATTCCATCCACCCACTACCATGGGTGTGAAACCTTACCGACAACACGATGTTAACATCAGTTTCCGCTTGTCCGATGCTGGACAAAGGGCTTTTTCAATTTCAGATTCATTGCTTTGGAATAAACTGCCCACGCATATGAAAGAAAAGCAATCAATTAAGAATTTCAAAAAAACTTGACACATCATTTTCGAATATCAAAGAACCAAACAAATACAGAAGATTTAGTTCCTATGCATGATTAAGCAAAATTAACTTAGTAATGAAACATACTACATTTAAGTGTTTACCATGTGTTTAGGCCACACAACTTAAGTATAAACTAAAGTAGAGTTAACAATGTTCAAATGAAACAAATGTAAATCTTAAACTCGTGCTATAATTCCACAGATTGGAGTCAAATCAACTAATTTAATGCTATCAAAAACCGGGGTGCTTTTTACTTTTTTCTTTTTTCCTTTAAATTTCAGTCATATTAATTGGTGCCTTTTTTCCTAATAAATGTTCCAATGTTAAAACTGTTTAGTTTTCAAAATGCAAAACACAAAACAAAAGTTTTTGATTGGAAACAATTTGTATTTTACCTAAAATTAAATAGAATTTTAGATGAATTTGTGTTTGCTCATCAGATTCTTCTTCTTTTAAGGCTGTTAGGTATTTTTTCATCTTATATAAAATTTTATTTTACTTTTTGAAGGCATAATCAAAAATTCCATGTGTCAATGTTAGTAATTGCTTTGTCACAATAAGTGAATGTGAAACCTCAGAACTTCAGTTCACTACAGCTTTTCTTATATACATCAATATCTAATTTTTGATAATTTGAGACATTCATTCTGTTTTATTGTTTTTAATTTTTATAATCTTTTTCTCTCATATGTAACGTCCGTTTATATTAAACACGATTATATATACAGATAACTGTCATAATGATTAAATTAAATCGATCATCAGCAAGTCATACTAAACGGTCAACCAGTAATCAGAAATTACAATTTCAATTTAATAACAATTACTACTTTATGTTCTAAGTTTTCACTCCCTAAATTTTTCTTTTTCGGTCTTTCTCGGATGTTCAATATCCAATTCAGTTGAATGCAATGATGTTAATTCTAAGCTATACCTAAAGAAAATATTTCGCTTTTCACCTAACATGCGTAGAAAATTACCACGTCAGAATTTACACGTATCATCAATGACTACTTCTTAAGTCATCATTGGAAAAGTGAAGTTTCATTTGTTTCACCATGTATATATAATGTTCATTGCATGATGTGAATGTTTATGTAACTCCTTAGGTACCGCTGTTATATCATCTACTATGCATAGATTACCCACCACTTAAGGATTTTATGATAAAGCATCTTTAAAAATCAGTGCTGGTACATTTCTTAGGTACCAATTTTATTGGAAATATACGTTTTTGTTTATTGTTGTTTGTTTACAACAGGTTCAGTCAACTCCCGACTGTAACTATAAACCACAAAATAAATTATTATTTGATGTCAGCTCAAAATGAGAAAATCTCCGCTTCGGATTTATAGTAATCCCTAGCTAGATATAATCATTCCTGGCACGCTTCTCATTGGTATACAGTAATACTAGTGTAGACCCTCTGTACAATACTAGAGCAAACCCTCGACTGTACCCTACAAAACACACAAGTTTCATTATTTCATCAGTTTTGTATGATAATATTTCTGCTTTAGACATCTATAATCTTTAGCTAATTAGGATCACTCCTAGCATTATGTCTTAGTATCTTGCATCAATAACATAAAACATAGTACTTCATATATAAAGGAAAAGTTAACAATGCGTCACTGCGTATGCCATCGTTGCCTCGCAATTTAAGGTGTCCTGCTTCAAGGCTGTCCTGCGTACAAGCTCTGTCCTGCGTACGCTCTTTCTACCACTACAACAGCTGTTAAGTGTACGCACGTTCGTGTGTGCGTTTGTCTTACTACTACGACTACAACAGCTGACTTTACGATGCATGGTCGTATTGTGCTTTACACACGTACACACACGCTATGCGCCATTCCTGCTCTGCGCTCCATACATGAAATTTTACGTTCGCACAATTCACTTTACATGTTACAGTAAATTCTGATAATAACACTAGTTTACACTATTACACTAACTCCTAGTACACTGTCCATGCATTATTATTTTTTTTATTTACAATCCCTGGGAAATTCCTCTGGTTATTTACAACCCCCAGACATTCCTTCATCTGTTTCCTGAGCGCAGATTATATCTCGGGACGTCATTTGTTTCCTGTTCTCCCTCTTCTGTTTCCTGCATTCGCTGCTGCTCCTCATTGCTCGCATCATCTACATACTCCTGTACATTTTCGCTAATTAGTTCTTCGTTTTGGAATGCATCCCCTCTTAAATGCCCAAGTTTTAGTCTATTCATGTGTACATTTTCCTCCTTTCCAGAATACAGTTCTCTGATTGTTGTATTAGTTTTCGTTTTTTCTATAATGCGATACGGCCCGTATCCGATGTGACTTCTGCGCATGTTTTTCCTGTAAGGTTGCGCAGTAGAACTAAGTCGCCTAATTCTACCTTATCGTTTCTTATCCCTCGCACCTTCACCTGCGCTGCTCTATCATGTGCCGTTCTAAACTTGTGCTTGACAGTATTGAAAACGTTGTGCAACCTGATGGCTACCTCTGTATTGTAATTGTTTCCTAATGAATAATCCATGCGTAGAGATTTTAACCATTCTACCATGGGCAATTCTGCATCTCTCCCATAGAACAAGAATTACAGGATTTCCTCAATTACGCTCTGAAAACTCGTGTTAAGCGCTAAACATGCATATGGTAGTGCGTCATTCCAAGTCGAGCGATCATTTGCCGCTAAGTGAGACAGTACCCTTTTTATATTTTGGTTTTGTCTCTCCGTGGAACCATTGAACTAGGGATGATAGGCTGTCGTATTATGCCATTTAATCTTCAATTTTCTGCACACATCTCTGAATAATGCTGAGGTGAACTCCGTTCCTCTGTCAGATATTACCTCTTTCACGTTGTTATATTATACATATTTTGTTAAAGCACGTGTAACCTCCTCTGTTGCTTTACTTTCGAGGGGATATGCTGCAACATATCTGCTGAAATGATTCGCTATGGTTAGGATATATTGATGACCCTCATGTGATGTGTCACTTCGATTAAATCAACACCTACTATGTCAAGAGGCTTGTTTATGTCTGGGAAGCTTCCCATTTCCACGACAATCCGATTACTTATTTTCCGCTTCTGACATTGCAAACAAGTGTCAACAAACTTATGAACGTTTCTCGTCATATTAGGCCAACATGAAATTCAAGAAATCTTTTCCAAGTCTTATTACAACCTGAATGTACACCCACATTCCTATCATGAGCCAGTGTGAGTGCTTCTTCTCTCAACTCGTCGGGCACTACAATCAGCTGTTTCGTCCTGTCCTTTTTCTTATCATCATTTTCCTGTACTAAACAATGCCTTCCTCTGTATAGACATTGGGGTTCAATGCTAGGGCTGGTACTACATATGTTTGTCTCCTCCTTCTTCTCAAGACACCTCAGAACAGGTCCCCAGAGTGCATCCTTGTCTTGCTCTTTCTTTACATTTTCTTTATTCATTTTCTGTTCAGCCTTTTCCACGTTTGGTGGCTCAGTTAGGCCTGCGGTGGAAAGCACTGTCCCCATGGTGCCGCTGTCCTCGGGTTGAGGAATGTTACGCGAGAGGGCATCTATGTAGTACGACATTCTGTGCACCTGGGCGGTACACTACATTGTAATCGTACTGAGAGAGCGTTAGAGCTCGCCTCATTATACGTTTGTTTTTAGTCGCTTTGTTCATGAATAAATATTTCAATGCTGTGTGATCAGTAATTTGTTGTCATACAAATACGGTGTAAAATGATTCATTGCCGCTACAACTGCCAATCCTTCTCTTTCAGAGATAGAATACCTACTTGCGGCATCATTGAATTTCTTGCTGAAATAACCGATTAGCTGCTCTTGGTTTTCCACCTTCTGTTGTAGCACTGCCCCACAACTTTAATTTGAAGCGTCATAACTCAAATAATATGTTTCATTTCATTTACGCTATCAGTAGTCGTTTTAATTTCGTGAAAGCTTCTTGTTGATCGTCATTCCATTTAAACCCGTCTCCCTTCTTTCTTAGTGTATTTAGTGGAGCAGCTATTATATCACAGCGAAGTCAGGTATGAACCTTCTGTAAGAGTTTGCTGCTGCTAAAAATGATCGAACTTTTCGTACGGTCTAGGCCTTGGATAATTCCGAATTACGTCTACGTTATTCGGGTAGGGCATTATTCCCTCGACACTGATGCCGTACCTGAGGTATTGCACCTCCCTCTGAACGAATTTACACTTCGTAAGTCCTATTTTGATGCCAGCCTCTTGAAATTAGTGTAGCACTTCCCGTAGGTTTTCTAAGTGGCTCTCAATGCTCATGGAACTCATGCATACGTTATCCAAATAGATTGCAGCGAACTTTTCTAGGCATTTCTTCAGTACATGACTGATAATTCTTTGATATATTGACGTAGTGCACTTTAGTCTCATTGGAAATCGAGAATATTCCCAATTCCCTGTCTTGGTTCTGAATGCGGTGTACTGTTTGCTTTCGTCTTCGAGCTCTACTTCATGAAAGACCGACTTGGAATCGACTATGGAATAGTAATCCTTGCCATCAAATTCCTCCAGCGTCTCCATTATATTCGGGATTAAGAAGTGTTCGTTAAGAACTCGTTCATTAATTGCTCGAAGATCCAAACTAATGCGATGACCTCCACCTGGCTTCTTAACTAACACTAGAGGGCTGTCCCAAACGCTAGTACTCTCTTGTATTACTCTACTTTTCACCATCTCCGGTATTTTAGTTTCAATTATTTCTCGATTTGCATGGGGAATTTACCATTGTTTAGTTTGAATAGGTTTATAGTCACTCAATAGGATTTTATACTTCACGTCTTTTACGTGTCCAATGTCACTATCGTCTGCACTCACTATACTGTGATGTTCCTTTAACCATTCCCTCACTTGTCATTCTTGCTGTTCATCTAGGTAACTCAAATCTAGTTCATTCATCTGTCGGATTCGTTCCTCTCTACGAGCGCCCTCGAGACTGTTGTTTACATCATTGACACCTACCCTTTCTTCTTCACTCGTACTGAGTCTGTGACATCTCGCAACTGTGCTGCCGTCTCGTAGCTTCGCCTTGTCTGTGAACGGGTTCAATATAGGCACACACACACAAGAACGTTTTGAACTTTTGCTACCGTTGCTCACACATACGATGCCCACTGCTGACTAGGTTCGATTACCACACTCTTTCCGTACTATCGTTCGTATGTACATTTTACTATCGTTTGTGTCCGTGGCAGTAAGGCAGTACTATCCTATGCAACGTGCATGGCACTTTCACTGTTATTCAGAACGGAATTTTTTCTGCGTTCTTTCTAGACGTAGAAAAGAACTTCGATCGTGTTCCAAATAATTGAACGTTGTGTCCTGTGAGGTTAATTTTTGTCTTCGCTTTAGTTAGTACTTCCATTACTAAAACATTTCACTAGGGAATGTATCGTCTCGCACAATGAAGCATTATTGTACAATAAACCTGCCGCTAAAGTAGAGTTTTAGCTTTATCTTCCCAATCACAGGTACTGGCTCCTCACTTTGTGTTTTGAACTTCATTGTTGTACCCTTAATCTTCATCATTCCGAGTCGGGCAATCGTTCCCTCCTTGATCAGAGATACCAATGCTCTAGGGTCCAACAGTGCCGTGACACAACTGCCATTTACTCGAAGATTGATGCTGGGATTGGTAAATGACCTTGGCGGCTTCTGTGTTAGTTTTTTGACTCATGTGGGTTCTTTCTACAATTTTCTCTAGTGTGTCTTACGCTCTCACAGCTTATGCACGGTGGAGGCACAATTCTGAACGGTGATATATCTATGTGCGCTGACTTCGCCCCCTCCTCTTTGCTGCGTGTCTCCCACTCGTCGATCTTGATATCTGTGATCTTGGCATCTGTGTTTGGCTTGCTCATTTCTGTGCCAGTGATATGCAGACGGGTTTCTTCTGCTGTACGGTGCATTTCTGATCGTGTAAATATGTTTCACAGGCTCACTATGCACCACCGGTTCACGTTGTACCAATCTATCAATGCGTCTCTGCTCTGTGTGCAGCATCATTGTGTGCAGCATCACCATTCCCTCGTGACTACTGCGGTGTATACTGATCGTGCTCTACTCCGCGGAGGTGTACTTTTGTGCAGTTTTTGTTTGAACAGTGCTTTTTTATTTTGTGTATTTTTTCGAACAGTTTATTTTTTTCTTGTAATCAAGCAGCTCACAGAAAAGAGCCGTGGTCGGTGCCTTTAGCCCAGGAGCACCTGCTCTCGGGCACAGGCGAGCATATTTTTTTATTTACTGCTTCTTTAAAATTCTTGATTTATTTTATTGTGTAGATAGGGTGGCCATTGTTACCGGTGACTGATAGAAGGACGTAATTATGCCACCTCCCCCTGACCGGGGAAGGTGGGCCGCTTCTGGGCGTGCTAGCTCATCGAGCCGGCCGTCCAGGCCCCTCTTCTTCCTCAATCCCAATCCTCTTCCAAATCCCGAACCTCCTCTCCTGCAACCGCCATCTCTCAATCTAACCCTAATACACCTAACTCAAAACCTCTCACCACCTTGATACCCCCACCCCTTCCTTCAACCCCTGCTACCACCTCCCGTCCTGCAAAAGCACCCATTTACAGAGAGCAATTAAAAACATCGACCTGGCTAAACCCACTGACAAACAAAAAAATTTCGAAATAACTTCCCGTGAATTGAATGCACCAATAATGAGACTGACAACGACAAGGACCGGATACTACGCTGTGACGGACGACGTTACCTCTATTGACAAATTGACCTCCAAAAAAGCTACCACTGCATTTGAAAAAATTAACCTAACTCCCATTATTCCCCCAGACCTACGAGCGAAGCGGACAGTATTTATACGACAAATAGACGCTGACATTGGACTAAAACCAGCTGAAGAAATCAAAAATGAAATCAAAAGACAGAATGACTGGCTAATGGTGACTGAAGTAATAAAAAAAACTATACCCACTTATTAAAACTGGTGACAACGGACACAACGACCGCACAACGACTGCTGGGAGACGGACTTAACATGTTTCATACCAAAATTACCCCCCAACAATGCGAACAGGAAAAATACACGCACATACTATTATACTATAAATGTTACAAATTTGAAGAACATGCTATACACCAATGCACAACACCAACCCAACATTGTTCTGAATGTTCATCCAAGGAACACACATACCAACACTGCACCAACTGAATAAAACAATGCCTTAACTGCCAGAGTCCACACAGAACACTTGCTGCCAATTGCCAGTGCAGGAAAAACATAATACGACAAAAAGAAGAAACAGAACAACGACAGAAACAAGAACAGACCCACTGTACTTATGCCGAAATAGCAAAATACGCCATACAACAAACAAACTCACCACAGCACACACTAACATTAACAAACCAAACACACATTAAACTCACAGCCCTCATCATAGAAGCACACATAGCAGCATTAGACAAAACAAAAATATTCGGCGACATACTCACACAATCACTTAAACTAAACTTCAATATTGACACTACATTCCCGGACAGAGACTCAACAGCTATTTTCAACTTTTATTACGACAGGACCGACTCGCAACAACCATAAACGACACAAAGAGCTCCACAAGAAGAACACACAATAGAGCAAACGATAGACGCAGAAATGGACGAGACACACACAGCTACATACACTGGAATAAGACAAAAAGACGGATAAGTGACGGAATGGAAGACTCTAAATTACTAATGGACCATAAATACACGACATACGTAAAACTCTATATGAACTACGAGGACAGTTCACCCATTCCTGACAACCCTACAAAAGACTGGTTTGCCAAAGAATTAGACAAAGATCAAGACAATGACAAAGGACTGAAACTTTTCACACAGGACTTGGATCACCAACCGGTGGTGGAAATGTTGAGAAGGAGGGCTCTGTTTTTGCACACCAAGCTCAACATAATACCCCAAGAACAGTTCATTACACTTCCAAGGTATCACACAACAACCACGACAATCAAAAAAACCAAACACACAACATCAGAAAAATGATTCCCAGCAAATTAACCATCATGCAAAACAATGTACAATCTTGGATCTGTAAAAGAATAGCCCTCTCTAATATCTACAACACAATAGATCCCGATATCTTACTCATAAATGCTCATTCCCTCATCAACAATAAACCACTCAAAATTTTTAACTACAATATTTTCTTTACCAAGAAATACTATCAAAACCATGCTGGAGCTGCCATAGCCATAAAAAGACACATCCCTTTCAAACTACATGATACTTTCCATTCTGACATGCTAGCCATAACAATAGATACACAACAAGCACCCATCACTATAGGCACCACCTACACTCTACCCTGAACAGAATACCTTCACTTCATAGATTTTTACAATTTATTCAATAGACATCCAACTTACTTTTTTGAAGACATCAATGCTGCACACAGGACTCTAGGATACACATATAATAACAATAGAGGATTATACTTACACACACTTATAACAGGATACCAATTGAGTCATATAGGTCCAAACTTCCCTACGCTATACACATACAGAAGCACATCCCCAGACATTGCACTACAAAATAGACATGCATACCACAACCTCCATCTGAAACCAGGACCACTCACACCATCAGACCATATTCCAATAATAGCCACAATTTCTGCAAATCCAATACAAATCCCCATCGAACAACGCAGACACTTCCATAAAGCAGACCGGGAAAAATACAAAAAAATACTGTCAACAATCACACCACCCACAGAACATACCCCTACTTTGGAAAAAATAGACCAATACCTCGACATCTGGACAGAACATCTGAAAGAAACTAATGCAAAATGCATACCATTACTTTCACACAAGATCATATCAGGCATCAAACCCACACATGAAACACTAACAATCCAAACACAATACCAACAAATAATACAGTACATACAAACTAATGGTCCATCAATACACCTAAACAGACAACTCATAATTCTCAGAAACAAACTTCAGAACATTTACAAACAACAATATTCAGACAATTGGAACAAAATAATACAAGCACTCGACATACAGGAAGACCCCAAAAATTTTTGGTTATCCATAAAAAGAATGATGGGTTCATATACAAAACAAAAAATACCTTATTCGACACATAATAACACACACCACAAGACAAAGAACCCATATTCAGACAACACTGGCGAAATATTTTTACAGATCAGGAAAATGAAAACTTTGACACAGAACACATCAACAGAATACAGCAGCACATTAACAACATTACACATGAAATAGCTCCATACGACACAGGAGATATCAATAGACTTGGTCCTCTTCACTTTCCCCCAATAACCCCTGATGAGCTCCTACAAACACTGAAAACATCCAAGCAAAAAGCCCCCGGTCCCACAGGCATCACAACACTTCAACTCAAACAGCTTCCAAAAAACATCATCAGTTACCTTCTATATACATATATTCAACATGTCTATTTCAGCTGGCTATTTTTCTGACAAACTCAAACATGCAACAATGATATTTCTCCACAAACCAAACACCTCACAAAAATTAGTAGAAAATTACAGACCTATCTCCTTACTGGATGTACATGGCAAACTGTTGGACAAAATACTTAATAGAAGACTAACCAATTACATAACAATACATGACCACCACAACATTAGGCAACATGGTTTTAGATAATACAGAGGTACACACACAGCTTTAGCAACATTACACGAAACCATAACATAAACCTGGCACAAAAACACACAATATACGTAGTATTAAGGGATGTGTCAAAGGCTTTTGACAGGGTATGGCACTCTGCACTCATCTACAAACTAACACAAACGAACTTACCTTCACTCTTCATCAAAACACTAAATGACTATCGTACAGACAGAACAGCATCAATACGAATAGATACATATACAGGACTCCCTTTTACACTGCATACAGGCGTACCACAGGGAGCATGCCTGTCACCAACACTCTACAGTTTCTATACACACAATCTTCCACCTCCATTACCCAATATCGATTATATCATATTTGCAGACGATATCACTCAAATAACTTTTGGTAAATACCCCCCTCCCCCACTATGCAGCTCAACAAACCATGCATGCAACAACACAAATCAACACATACGGAAGCAAATGGAAAATCGAAACCAATAGCAAAAAGTTCAAAATTATCCCCATTCAGCAGATATAATACAGCAGATATCTTCATAGACAACACATACTTCCCATATACAAAAAAAGCACAGTTTTAGGACTTCAATTTTCATCTTTTGGTTTTAAAAATCAGATAACACCCAGATGCGCAATAGCAAACAATAACCTCAATAATCTACTTAGATTCTCCCACCTTTCCCAATCTACTAAGAAAAAACTATATATGGCATTCGTTAGGTCTGCATTAATATACCCAGTTATTCCCCTGCGCACGTTATCTCCATCAGCCATATCAAAACTACAGAAAATGCAAAACAGAGCCCTCCGCTACATAACCAACTCAAGATGGAGAGATTTTGTAACAACCAAATCTCTTCACGAAAGCACAAATATCCCACCCATCAACATCCTTCTGCACGAACAGGCAAATCAAATTTGGTCCAATTTATTAACAATAGACATACAGCAATAAAATAGTCTCACGCTCCCGCCTGAACTTATCAACAAACAGCACCATAGATTCAAAAGTTCTAAACTACATGCCCTGGCTCCTGCACCGCAACCAAGATACCTATAATAGATCACGAGCAAAAGAGGATAAAAGGCCAAGCGCAGTCGCGTTGAGAGACAACGGGATTTCAACTCGGGACGGCGCTCGGCCTAAAATGGGAGGCCAGTTGGAACCCCGGGTCCTGTGTGGGGAGTCAGACAGCATGACATTGACTTAAACAAGACAACAGCATAGTATCCACTAAAATGACAGAAAGCCATTAAAATGACTCCCATTATTTAGATCTTTCATATATAACATCAAAACAGTCAGGACACCCTAACCACCAACCTTAATCAGGTCCTAAACCCAATATTCCTAACCTCATCCCTGCCCTTGCAAATTCCTTAACCTTGCGACCCCACTTGTATATATGTAAATCTATGTCCATATGTGCATATGTACGTATAAATCCTACCCTATTTACATATTATTGACCCTATCCTTACCCCCTGTCCTGTATTCACTATATAACCTGAAAACCTAGCCAAACCTACCCCTGTCAAATTTTGCACACATGTAATAACTATGTACATTTGTGTACGTAAAAAAAGTATAAAAAAAATAAATAATTAAAATAAAAAATAAAATAAAATAAAAAATAAAAAAGTACATGTATATATGTACATTTTTGTGTGTACGTATATGTATGAAAAAAACATGTACATATGTGTGTGTATATACATGCATGTACAAAAAAAACTGTACGTACGTGTGCAGGCAAAAGTGCACATACAGGCGTCAGCACAAAATTGTAAATATTTGCAAAATATGTACAGAAAACCACTATATATACTGTACATATTTGTAAATACAAAGCCCTGATGGGTTCATGTATATTTGTAAATATATACTCCACCGCTAATCAGTCTCCAAAAAATTCTCATGGCCACCCAATTCTGCGCAATGCGCCTTTTTCACCTCCTACTGTCTCTTTCCGTTTCACTTCTTTTTTCTGGTACAATCTGTACCAAACTCTTTTCTTCAGCTCTTTTTTGGTGGCACCGACCACCACCACCCCAATTTCCTTTTTACAATCTTTATAGCCATCTCCTTACTCTCGTTGACTGTTTTGGTTCTCACATCCCCTCTGAAACCCCTTGATATTTCTGATTTTAACCCCAACCATATTAAGTCTACTAATACAAGTTTTGCTCCATCGTCGTATTTGGCTCTAAATGTTGTCTCACTTTTTGCAACGACAGCACTTCCTTTTTCACCTTGTCTATCGGCGAACATCCTGAATAAACACTTTGTAAGGTGTTCGGTTATTTCACAGGCATTACGTAACCACTCAAGAGCTTCTTGTAGATTCCTGAATGAATTATGAACGTTATCGCATTCCCCACACAACTCCTCCAGTGAGAAATAGAAGGCCTTCAATTGTTCCCCTTCATTTAAATGATCACTAGCCATCCTCAACCTAGTGGCAAATGCCTCTTTGTTGTCACCTTTCTTGACCTTTGTTCCCAGAATGTTGATACAATTTTGGACAGCTGACATGTCCACACTTTCTGTTGTTCAACAACAACTTCATTGTTACCTACATTCCCATTCCCATTGGCGTAACACGGCATTTTGAATTTAATAAGATAATTTTCACAAATTTTCCATTTTTTTTAATTTTTATCAGGCAAGTTTCTCTATATTAAACATTGAGCATTGAAGTGAGAGAAACTATCATTCAAAGTTACATTGATTCGATAATATTCGTTGGTATACAAAATACCCACTTGTGACCACCGGTGGGTCACCCGCACTACAAGGATCCTCCCTGTGCCCACCGGTGGTCACACCGCACTTAACGTGTTAACGCACGTCACTTCTTGCACTGGCCTTTGAATGAAATTTTTATGAAATGTACGCCGTATGTCTTGGACTTTTATCGGTGTGGAGATAGTATTTTTGTAATGTCTATCAATTAGTTATTGATTGATTATTAGATGTATATAAAGAAGAAAAAACTTTTTTGCCTACTTTTAATCGTACATTAATAGATTTATTGTCGATGAATTCTCTTCTCTCTTATAATTTACATTTTATGGGTTTCAATGCATGGTTTTTCTGCATGCTGTCCTTCCGTTATATTTCGATTAATACATGTAAATAACACAATGAATAAAATGCAGGAAATGTACGTAATCGCACTAGAGAAATTCTAATCCTCTGAATACATGAAATGGTCAAAAGCTTCTGATACTTTTTTTCAATGGTAAAATGAGGGGGTAATAATACACACAGAAAATTTAATACATGTTATTCTAAATTGTTACGGGATGGGAAATGTGGGTTATTTACAACATTTTGGTATATGAACCTCAAATGATATCCTATTAAACAATACACTATTACAGATCAATTACATATATGATAGCTGAATAGTCATGTGTGCATACGGAACAATTTAGTTAAATCAATGGACGCTCACATCAAATTACGAGATTTCCCTAGTCGGTAACTTTGATTATATTGACAATATTAGCATAGGAACTTGTTCTTACACTGGAGATTCTTTGCTGATGATGGGCTTCGATGTTTAACACTCACGATTACAACACCTTGAGAATAACTCTAAAATTTTTCCCTTCCATTCCTTGCTGTTGCACAATTATATCTTTCCCTTTGTACACGAGTAGGTGCTCGTGTAAAATCTGCTCTCATACGTCGGTGTGATGATTAATTTAATTCCCCTTTAATCATTTCTACACCTAATCCACCCATACCCCTAAACCTATACGTATGTCTTAGATGTCGCTCTAGCTGCAATAACCTACATTGCTGTCGATGTTTAGTTTCCAAGTCCTCCCAACCATCCTTTTTACCGTTTTTATTTAAGCTTTGCTCCTTCCAGGTATCTTTTCCCTTTTCCAATCTCCCATTTCTTCAATAGTCTGAAATAGGTTTCTAAAAGTCTGTGATATACCGTGCCTACTCTTCAATCAACTCTAGAGTTACACGACTTCGTAATTCTTGAGAGTCACAAGGTCTCCACCGATAAATTTGCCTCTTGTTTGACACTTTCTTTAGCCACGAAACCAAACACCGCAATTATTCTCAAACCTTACTATTTATGTTTTCTCCAGCCCTCGAGCTCACCTCTCAGTTAATTGTTTTTTTGTAAGTCGGCATCCCATCGCTGCTCCACACTTGATACCTTGTTTCTTGTATATTGCACACACCAAATACATATACCTTATACATCGCCTGGAATATGCAAACCTATGAAATACACACGCCTAATACATATACCTCATACATAACTTGGAATGTGCAAACCTATAAATGTATCATTACCATCATGACACATATATCTTTGTTCATCACTATAAAATTGAACAGTACTCTATAAGTTTCGTTACGCAGTTTTCGGAACCCAGGGTAAGACATGTTACAAGCAATATAATCAGTATGAATGTCTTTCATATCAATGAAAAGTGTTTCAAACAGAATTAACAAGTTTGCATTTGTCCTCATTGTCTGTTTAGGCAATATATGATAATTCTGTGATACATAAAAAGAACTAAAATTGTTATGTCTTCCTCATGTATAGAAGCAATAAGCAGGATTTCGATATTTTTTCAGTTGCAATTGTAGGGCCGCTAAAATATCGTGAATATTTTAGTATTAAATAATATTAAATTTAGTAATATTTTAGAGTTAATTTTAATACGTATTTCACGTCATTTGAAACTAGTATTTTAAAGTTAAAAATTCAATCGTAGTTCCAACTATAAATTGTAACTATCGTTTATAGAACATCATAGTCAACCACGAGCCTATAGGCTAAGTGCCCGTCAGTTCCTTCGCAAACGTTACCCAGTGAGCAGTAATTCTATTCGCGCTTTCAGTCTCTCTGACGGGTAAGTTTTCCCCACTCTAGGGAACGTGTTATTTTTCTGTAGTGATCATTTCGTGAGTGATGTTCTTCCAGGGAAGTGATCAGTCGACTTCGTTGCTTGCAGATTTATTCACGAACACCATCAAAATTAGAACATCAATTAGGGTCAAGATCGAAGGCCAAAACTGAGAGCTTGTAATCAGTAAAACCGAAGCTGGAACTGATACTAAATTGAGACCGAAACTGAAACCTGAAACTGAAACTGAAACCTGCCCGGATAAGGACCCATAAGTAACTCGAAATAAATACAGAATTTAGCAAGAAAAATCAATAGCACAAGGTAACTTTATAATACAACTGTTGAGTAAAACATTAAAGAATCGCACCTAATTAGCCGGCTGCTACAGAGAACACAAAACGAGATATCGATAGGCAGCTTCTATCCGAGGCTATGAAATTTAATAACCATATCAAAATATCTGGTCGATCTTTCGGTATGCTTGCCATAAAATACCCGAACGTAGAGACTTGAGTGAGACGAAATTATACAATGAATTTGATAGCTGATGCAAAAGTTATTATTCAAAGTGTTCTATATTTAGATTAATTATAAATCTTGGAGTAACGCAAATCAAAGCACAACTTCATATCTAGGCAAAG
>VCRD01003747.1:15473-45639 GCA_006783055.1 Trinorchestia longiramus
TGCTACAGGTGCTGGCCGTCATCGCTGGCCAGGTCGCTGCCTACTACTACCTCGCTGCGCAGCCTTGGTGAGCTCACTTTGTTTCAACCGGTATTACGCTGGGAAAATGTAAATAGCAAAATAATCAATCCTTTCACTGTCCTTCGTTTTGGTAGGCGTGACCGAAAAGCACGACCAAGGAAGTACTGACCTTCCAGTCAAGCAAGCACTTGGGCATATTTTTGGTAGGAGAGGTCCAGCGAACGTGGGGCTTCATGATTCATTAGCTTTCGGTGACTTTATCCTACCTCGTCACAGTGCGGGTTTTTCCCGCAACACATACCGTATTTGATGGCATATAAGACACTTTTTTCCAAAAATTTTGGCTCAAAAAATCGCTCGGCGTCCTACCATCGTAGGTGAAGTTTGAGATCTCCAGTAGGTCTAGTCTAATCTTATCTCTAACGCTCACTCACCCAGCTTACGTCAGTACTTCGTCTTATATGCCGTCTTCGTCGTTGCGTCTTATATGCCGTCTTCATCGTTGCGTCTTATATGCCGTCTTCATCGTTGCGTCTTACATGCCGTCTTCATCGTTGCGTCTTACATGCCGTCTTCGTGGTTGTCTTATATCCGTCTTCGTCGTTGGGTTTTATATGTCGTCAAATACGGTACTTCTCGAGAAAGATGTGGTGCGAAACCAGTCAAACAGCCTTGAGGGCTGCGTAAAAATTTTATGACCGACCAACAGTTCCAACTATCGTGTTGTCTCAAGTGTTTCGCTTGCATTCTTTATAGACCTATCCAAGAGAGCCAATAATCCGTCCTTTCCAGCGCTCCAATCCTCTTTGCTCTTCTTGAGCATTTGCGAAAAATGTTCGTGAGTAAAACGGGGACAATCGTTTAAAGATATTAGTAAGTATACTCGCCCAACTTTGGAGATTGTATCAAGACAGTTTTCTTTGTTCAGTTGTTGACCCTCCAACTTTTGGATTTAATTTGTATAGACGAGCTCAGTTTTAACAATGAAACGCCCAGTTTTGTGTTCGATTATACAAACTAGCCAAAAGTTTTATAGCTTACCTGTCCATCATTGGAACAGGTTCAAACCTGACTATTTACGTCGAGGTAATCTGTAGTTGCTAGTGAAGGAGACTTTTTTTTTAAGCTAATTTTGCCTCTTCTTGGTCAGGTTCGTGCCGAAAGAAAGTGACGGCAGGGGTGGTGCAGGAGCAGGTGACATCAGCTGGGAGGCGACGGTGCTGTTCTTGGCATCAGGTGTGCAGTACATCGCCCTCGCCCTCGTCTATGCCCCGGCCAGGCCCTACGCTCGCCCCATCTACACTAACAGTGCGTCCTTTTGTACCGACTAGGTCTAGTTTCATTTGCGATCTGTTTTTATCACGAATCTTAATCCTCTTAGAACGTTACACCTGCTCGTCATACACCAACTTTGCATCATCGCTTTTGAATTGTCTGATACAAGCTTAAGTATACCACCCGAATGGAATATTTGATTTCGGTACCTATTCGTGTTAATGATGATGCATTTTTTAATGTTTGGGATCGCACAGTAATGGGTTTCGATTACTTGGTCTTATTGAAAGGTTAATTCGTGACAGCCAGTGAGTGATAAAAATGAATTGGTTTTATTCTTCTGTCTTAGTTACATACTTCTCACTTGAAACCTCTTTTATAAGGGTGAAAATGCTAGAATTGATGATTAAAGCTTTGGTACGCAGATAAGCTGTCATGTAATGTTATCTATTCGAGTTCGGTGTGATCATTTACACTAAAACTGTAGATATCTATCGGTAGCCATGATTACTTTTACCTCAAATTCATAGTGTTATTTTAAGAATCGTACAAATTTGAACTGTGTGTGACGAATGTAACTTTGCAGGCTGGCTGATGCTGTCGTTTGTACTGTTCGGGGTGATGTCTCTTGGCATGCTGCTGTACCCAGGCCCCTGGTGCGCCATACTTCTGATGGCCAGCGAATTGACAGAACTTGTTCCTGTGTTTGGTAAAGGCAAAGTGCCACTGGACCGCGTGTACTGGATCTTCCGCGGCACACTCGCCATGATTGCCCTCATGCACCTCTTGGTGGCCTGGCTTATCAACGTGAGTTGTTGTACTTGTGTTCTTATGTATTTTAATGCATTTTATGTTCTGGCAATGCTCATATATAGCCGTGTGCACGGGTAATGTATTTAATGCTTGAGTAGTCATGAAAATATGGCCTGGTGCATACGTATGAGTTTCACGTTACGAAGAGCACGGGTGCTTCAAGTTGTTGTATACACGAGACTTGTTGTCTCGAGTTGATCCGATCTGAGTCAGTCGACAGTTCAATTTTTGTTTCCAAAGCACAAGCTAAAATAGTGCATCACAAAATGATGTTTTTTACAGGCCTTCTCGTTGATAGCTTGACTGAACTGCGGGCTTTGTTTCCGTAGCACCCTAGGTTTATGCTCCATTCAAAGAAGAGTAGTTTTCTTCGCACGTCGCACAATGTGTACAGTTTACAAATGTTCTAGACGTGTAGCGAGGGTCGAGATGAACTGAGAACGTTTCCTTCTGAACGATTGATAAATAATCAAATGCTCTTGTTCCAGGAGAAAAGTGTCCGCGTGCACCGAAATATTGCTCATTTCTTCTTCCCCTATTATGTCACGTGTGTTGGTTTTCGGTAGCTAATCGTTTTCCTGAAAATAGGATTACGAGTACCCAGTCATTGAAGTTGTGTTCTTTTGAATAGCTTTTCTGCCTTCTGTGTGCTTTTTATCTTCACGATTTTTTCAGTGTGTTGCCATATTTCATATACAACGAATATAAATCATATTTCGTTGTGTATCGCCTGCTATTTTCCTCATTGAAAAACAATTGACACTTGAGCTGATTTCCTACTTTCGTTATTACTGAGATACGGGTTTTGTTTTTCCATTGGCTGTAGTAAGTGATGTGTTGTGTCAGGACACGATGGAACGCAGCCTGGTCCTGAAGCGCTTCTTCCAGAAGCTGTGCGGCAAAAAGCAACCGAAGCATCGCTACAAGCGTGTCGTCGCCGCCCTGAGTGAGGACGCTTCGTTCCCGCCACTACAGCGCCCGGTCAGTTCTGCGGGGTCTTGATGAGCGTGTGCGATTGTCCAGGCGCTCCTCCCTCAGGTCCATGTGAGCCATTACGCTCCGGGCGCACTTTAAAGTTAAGATATCTACTTACTCTCAGAGGGTTTGAGAAGTTCTGACCCTTTATTTGGAACCACTGAAATGATCGAAAGTGGTTTTCGACACAGGCTAGCAACTTGTAATTTGTGCTCCTAAAGTGAACATCTGTTCGAAAATTAATCATTTGGCATGAACAGTGCTCGTATTCCTGATCTACTGATGACGACAAAAACTGCATATAAAACGGCCAAATTTTAACCGTTAACGGCCGTGCAGTGCTTGTGGTTGACAGATGAACGACCTGAGAGAGTGCGAACTGTGCTCAGCTGAAGTGTATCGCTGTGCATGTTCCTTGGGGGTGTGAACGTTTACGATCTAGCTACGCAACTTTTTATCGCCTCTACAGATTCATAGTTAACAGAGTTATATGCAATTATTAAGAAAGTGGGACGTATTGTGTGATATAACTGTGACGTTCCGTGATGACCTCCATTCTATGTGTAGAGAGTGAGAGGCTGCGCACCGTGTTACCCGAGATCGGGCAGTGACTTTATTGCTAGTTAGGCACACAAAGACAATTTATTCTGGTGCAAGAACAAGAAATATTGATAAAACGGTGATAAACGTAAAAATTCTGACTTGAATCGGAAGAAACGGCAAAATAGAAAAGAGGATATTTTTCTCTTGGCATTTAAGCCTCTTCAGGGATTTAATATCAGCTAGCCTAGGTAACCATAAAATTAATTCATGAGAACTAACGCTTTCCCTATGTATTTTTATTAGTTGTTTTCTCTGTGATCCCTTTTAACAGGTGCGCTCGAGTTTCACTGCAAAGCATTTCCATTACGGCCTATCACTTTCTTTGTGTGACATTTAGTTGACGTGAGCGATCACTTCATCTTCGCTTTATAAATTGGTTATTATTGGTCTGCCTGTGAAGAAGCATCGTCAAGTTTTTTATGCCTCAAATTTTTTGCGCTGCACCTTCCCGGCGTCTCATCTATTTTCCAGTATGTCGATTATAATATTTCTTCTCCTGTTTTTTATTACCATCTCGTCTGCTCCAATACCATCACAGTCATATTTATTTCCTCTACTCTTTATTTCCTCTACTCTTTATTGATGCTACTGTCACTTAACGGCTTCATTGCTACGTCATGCTCACCGTAGCTTAGATGCAGTAATTCAACGAAGTTGATTTATTGGACCCAGTACGCAGAAACGAACAAACGTGGTTTCGCTAGCCTGCGTTTCTTCAGTATGAGAAGAGAAACAGAAATAATTATTTTATTTTAAAATAACTAAACTCTGTCTAAATATTCCTAGGCAAATATTTGTCATTTCTTGACCTAGCCATGATTTCTTTCCCATTATATCGTTCTGTAGTTGCGAGTACGGCGAGTTCAAATATAATTTTACAGCGAAGTAGAAGACATAGAAGGGGTTCTCAAAAGCCTTTTCCATCAAGTTGCCCTGTGCTGCACCAAACCTAGCTACGCCCTCGTTCATGTCAAGTACAGTGAAATGATCCTCGCCTTTACAGAAAACCTGGTCCCACACTTTGTACTGATCATGAGGGAACAATGGTGCCTTTGCTGTTGGCTCATCATTTTCTCTTCATCACTTTCCTATTTCAACAACTACTTTGCGTTAACATACAGTGCATTCCAAATGACCAGAGGTCACACAACTACGAGTATGTACGAGTATGCCAGTATAACTACGAGCCAATGGTCAAGCACCAAATGGTCCGTGTTGATAACCTTCTGTTAACCATTGAGAGCCCGTTTACGTAGAACTCGTCTGTCTTCTTTAATTTGGACAAGCATTTCTTAAAACAACAAGTATACCATCTTAAACATCGGTTTTTGAACAGCGTTTACCACGGTGCACTTAAGTATTTTTCTTTGTCTTTTTGTAACTGTGTACCACTTGCAGTCCGCATATGGTAGAGTTTATCTCTTTCTCTCCATTGACATACGTTAGGCTTTCTACTCGCAATAAAATTAATTTGAAGTACGTAGCAATTCCTTTTCAATCTACCTCGGGGTCTATAAGTGTACTAATAGTCATAATAACTTTCATAATATTATATTTATTTTCCAGTCACAGAGGATTTTCTGTGATACTTGGAATTCTTTACTTGCGCCTTTTCTATTTTTATATTAAGAAAATCTTGGCTGCGTTCAAGTATTTTTCTTTAACTCTTAGTCTTGAAAATTACTTGTAGATGCTGACTTCGTAACTTGTCAAGCTCCAGAATTCTAAATCGCTTAAAAGGAGGGCATTATATAACATGATTTCTTTCTGTTGAAAAATTCATTAATGTTTCTGGCTTTGAGCACGTAATTCGTAATTGTGATAAGTAGAAAGAAAAATCTTCTGGAAAGAATAATTTAAATTTAAGAATGTCATTTTTACTACTTCAAGTGCAGTAGTAAATCCGGTGAGCACTATTGTTGAGAAGCGATGTTTGTTGAAGTTTGGCTTATCTGTGCAAAGATCGCCTAAAGCTAACGACGTAAATCATCAGTTTTCAGAGAGTTCGTGCGCTGTTTTTTTTATCGTTTGGACAGTTTTAACAACTCCGTGGAACAAATTTGCTTTAGTAAAATAGGTGATTGAAAGGCTCATTTATTCTCCTACTTTAGATTTATTTATTTATTTAATATTGGCATTGTATGTTCTTGAAATGTGTTTTCTATAAATGAGCTGTTGTCTTGTTGTCGCCTTGCTACTTTCCAGCTATCTATCGAATCATATTTTTAATTTCTATTTCGATGCACGATGGATTGTGTGGTTCGAAATTGAACGTCTACGAGTGTCTTCTTATAGAGAGAAGACGGAAGTTAAAGACGATTAATTCGAGATCAATAGGCTTTTTGTATCAATACTTATTACCAGCTGTCACGTACATTTCCTTTCCTGTAAATGAGAGTATCCCTGCTGAGATTGCTGGCTAAACTGGTGGCTAAACCCGGAATATAATAATGATAATAATGAATGAGTTTATTTTATTTTGTTATATGAAATTTGCAGACCGTATTCATGCTGGGTTCAAGGTTATGCACAGGATCGGAATCTCTTAGTATCAATACTAGGCAAAACTTACATTTTGCTAAATGCCTTCAGGCAGCCGTGCCTACTGCCGTACGTTCCTGGTTCGAGTAGTGACTGGAGATACTAACTATTCAAAAAGAGTATCTTTATATCTTATGCTCATACAATGGCTAGCGTTTACAGCATGTTTTTTATTTGTGAAAGCATTTTACTGAGAATCGTTTGAAAGATTTTACATTTTACTTATCAGTGGATGTGAATTACTTGAATTTATTTTGAATTTGATTATCTAACGTTTGAAACCTGGTACACTTTCATCGAAGACTTAATGTCATTGCAGGGAAACATTGAAATAATGTGTCATGGATTGCATTTTCTAAGCAGGAAGAAATGCCTGCGGTCGCATGAGTTATCGGAGGACTAAATGAGTGCATTTTGTCTCTGATTGACGCCTTGTTTGCTTAGGCATGGAGAGATTTTGTATCTAAGCGATGGATAAAAATCGTTTGAAATTCTTGACTACTTGCTGCATACTATTCTTGAACTTTGTAGTAATTACTGTATGGGATTTTTCAGGGAATAGATTTCTTAATTTAAGAAAAAATAATTTCCTGTAGAGAAGTATTAAACAGAATATTATGAATAGTTCCTGTAATCAGAAATTTTTATAGTAACCTATATTCTTAGCAAAAGAAAGCGTCTGAAGATGAAATCAGTGAAATGTCTGCTGAAGTTATGCACTGTAACGTTGGCTAATGTACTACTTTCCAAGGATTTATAACAGACACATCGTATTTTTATCGTATTGATTAGAGGGAAGATAAAGGTCAATCCACTTTTTAGAGTGCATTCAATTTCACTACTGTTTATCTGGCATGGTATGAGAGGTCTCGTTCATAGGACTATTATACAGTGTGAATAATAATAATTAGCATTGGTTTTCTGTGAATATCTCTTACAGTATTTAGCTACGTGCTCCGTTTTTGTATGCAACCATCGAATTAGTTTCCTTGTATACGGCGTTATGTATTTCAAGTTCAAGTGCAAATAAAACTGGTTTTTCAGAGGAAAGCTTTTCCTCGCTCTCTTGCCTAACTGTTTCCAAATAATTTCGCAACAGTCAACGAATCTCGAGTCATTGTCATGAGGAGTAGAAAAGAATTGTGCCGCCGGGGCTCAATAAGGGAGGCGTGGGATATCATGTGGAGATTTATGGTGAATAACCGATAATAATTTGACAAATTTATTGACCGTGGCAAGTTTTTAACATTGTGCCTCGAATTGGAGCGACTTCTTTCGTTGGTAATGCTGGGAGAATAATATATTTTATGTTTATGTCGGCAAGATGGGCTAACCTATTTATTTTTTACCGTTACAGTAGAGAATTCATACGAGCAGGTGATGATGAAATCGAGTGCGTTGTCATGCTGTGGCATTGGAATCCATTATGCTGCTGTGTAATGTCAAGTGTGTTATAGCATGAAATGTTGAAATTATTGTTATAGCTGTTTTATTATAGTGTTGTGAAACGTGGGATCTGCCTAGTGCCTAGTGATTCCCTCGCTGACATTAGATAAGATAGGGAGTGCAGAAACTGTTGGTCGAGTGCAAGGACTGTTATTTGTGTGTTCATTCAAAGTCTGGTATTCGTGTGTGTAGGTGAGAATTAATGTGACTGGCCGTTTTCGACAGGACTGAACTGAACGTTTGACTTGCCGGTTTTTCATTTTTTGTTTCTCTGAAATGGCACTACTGTTCGAAGAGATTTAAATTTCAATAATAAATTAACAGTAATGATGGTTGGTATTAGATGATTTCTATATTTTCTACGATAGTTAACGGAGTTCATCGATAAATAAAGTCGTTCAGTAGAAATAGGAACCTAAATATTGGAAAATAAACTGTAATTCCCTTGTTTACTTCATGAATAAACTAAGATCGTGTAATATTGTATAGGTGTGGATAAAATTTTATGAATTGTTTGTAGAAGATTCATTTTATTTATGCTACTCTTGCACTGTTGTTAGTCAATGCTTTTGAGCTCTGTCATGTTTTTAACGTATGGAGTTGCTGTATTGTTGTACAGGGGAGGCTGTGGTCAGTATCGTGCAAGCTAAACGTCGTTTTCTGTGGAGTGGGTTTCCTGGACGTTGCTAGAGTTTCATAGCTCGTGTGTTTTTCCTTGCTTCGTGGTTCGCAGGTCGTGTCTGCTCACTTTACAGTAAATTGGTACGTGTAATTTGAGTAGATATAGTCCCTCCTGATGATAAAGGACCTCATTGTACTGGATTTCGGTTATAGCGGACAAATTTTCCAATAGCAAGCGTCTGTACATAACGGGAACAAATGATTGAGTCCGCTAACTTGAGGAGTGCCCGCCATGGCTGGGAACACAGTGGCACGCATCTCTCCTCAGTTTGTCGTGTACTGCTGGTTGTTTGAGAGTGTTGCTTTTCCCTCGCTTAGCTCTCGTGTTTTCGTAGTATTTACCCTTGTAGTTTTTTGTGTGACCATGTCGTCCAGCGGCAGTGGCAATAACGAAAGACAACGTGTAAGTCTGCTCACCCGGGTGTTGGCATGCTCGTCAGTAATGACGGAAAAATGTGTATGTTCCTGCCGTCTTTTGTAACCTCGCTGATCCAACCAATGGATCAAGATGTGATCATTGCTTGCAAAAAATTATATCAGCTGCGGTGATAAGATGAAGTTCTTGTTGTCCTTGAGAGAGAGGAAAATTTGATTGAGGATACCCGCGGTGAAAGAACGTTCAACAACATTAATAACTACAACATCAAAGCTGCGGCATTCAACTCAACTGCTTTTTGGAAAACAAAGAAAATTACTACATTTGATAATGCATGGAAGAAACTTTTGTGTGATTTGGACCCATCTAACGGGTTGAAAAAATTTGAAGCTACCGATTTTTTTTGTTGCGTTGTTCAAGGGAGAGGAGAAACTGATCTTACAGAAGAGGATGTAAGAACTTAGTTGGATGACAGAAAAAGATCCTGGGGGCCAAGTATTGACAGAGGAAGAGATGGCCAACGAAATTACGACTGGTGATCAAGATAACAGTGGTGATGATAATGTAAATTCTGAAGAACCAGTGGGAAATGAACCTAAACTCTCTTTTGTGCGAGTTACCATGGGCAACAACCTTGTACATTGAGTTCTCATGAGAAAGTGATGTGCAGTCTTATTACGAACATTTCTGGGCATTCCGGAAAATCATTGTACGAAAGCAGCATCACCAGGGAAAAAATTTAAACTAAACTCAATCTTCAGGTCTCTTTTTGCTGTTGAGCGTACTGCTTCTGATGAGTCTCATTATCCTGACGACCCTCCTGCTGCTTCTGCTGCTGCCACTCTCTGTTCTTGTTCACTACAACCCTCTACAAGCAGAGGGCTAGTGGACACACAACCCTCTACTAGCAGAGGGCTAGTGGACACACAACCCTCTACAAGCAGAGGGCTAGTGGACACACAACCCTCTACAAGCAGAGGGCTAGTGGACACACAACCTTCTACAAGCAGAGGGCTAGTGGGCACACAACCCTCTACAAGCAGAAGGCTAGTGAAGCATCACAGCTTCACAGGCTCTGGCTGAAGATCGAGACTCAGCTGTCGTCTAGCATTGGAAAGGACAGTCACAACTCATCTGTCATCTACCAAAGGTAAATAGAATTTATTTTTTTATGAATAAACGGCTATAACGGACATTGGCTCCCTCTATTAGTCGGTTATCACGAGGGGAACTGTACTAATTATTGGTAGTATGTTCCGTGTGACTCCCTGGCTGTTTTTAAGTTTCAACGATTGTTTGGTCTGCAGTTCGGGTGGTAAATTTCCCGCGTTTTTAGCGATAAGGACGAAGTTGTTGCTCTGTTGGTGACTCAGAATTGTGAGGAAAGTCTAGATAAATACTGGAATTTTTCCAAGATTACACTAATTCTTATTAAGTTCTGTAAGTATACAGCTTCCGAGGAGGTGCGTTAGAAGAGAATGTATATCTTGGGGGACTTACCTCACACACATTGAATTCAAAAGCTTCACCTGGGGGAGAATATGGTGGTAGTGCGTGTTTTTGTCAGTGTGTTTTGATGATTTCTGCATCGTGATGTTTCCAGCTATCTACCCCAGAATAAGTAACATTTCTTAAAGGAAACTGTGGCGGATATAGTTTTGTTGTCAGATAAGGCTCACCTTTCGTTTTCTTACATCTTTATTCCTTCCGAACGTCTATTTTGTCGTGCGACTAACTCCCTACAAGAGTGTCTCTGAAGCCCAATTCATTTATTTAATTTTTTAATCTTTTGCTTCGTGGGGCTTCGTATTACTGTTAAAACACTTAGAACAAACTTGGTGGTTAAACTTCTATTTATTATAATTCAATAAGTATTCAATCACAATTAAAAAAATTAACTAAGAAATGCACGTGCATTTTGCTTTAATAATTAGAAGTTTTTACTAATAATTAAAGTCGATTTTTTAATCGGACTCGGAATGGTAAACGTTTTAGACCTCTGGCTTACAGGTTGTGATAAATGTGAAAGTATGGCTTAATTACCAATGAAGAACGAACCATGGTACAATTCGACAGTATTGATAAAACACAAATATTTTGTGTTTTCCATTGTGCTTCAAAATAGTTTTTATTTATCTTGGAGAAATCTACTTGAAATCTTGTTAGTTGTTCATGAAGAGTTATTCTCGCCCAACAGCAAAAAATACTTCACTAAAGTACATTTATTTGTTAGCTTTTGGTCTTGCGACATTGAATTGTTATTGATGCTTGCTTTTTCTCGCTTAGCCAAGATTTGGTGTTGAGTAGATTCGAGGAAGTGAGGATATCCTAGAGTTTTGTCATTTGATTTACTTGTATATTTCGTTTACTTGTATTTTTCGTCGTCTCTGTGGAAGATGTAGCAGCTGTACTGAATTTGCAGTCATGATTTCGTGTTTCCTTCTTTGCCATTGCGTTCTGTATTCTATTTTGAGTATCTTGGTGGTCTCTACATCCTATGGTTTTTGAAAGTTTCCTGCTCTGTGTCAAGCCTCTAGTAAATGGTTATACTGTGGGTAAAACTACTGAATAAGGAAGGTCTGATTTTTCAAATTTCATGATTAACATTCTATTTTTTTATGCGAGGCTAGCCATTCTCGCGTCATTATATTAATACAGAATGAATTTATTCCCTGAGATATAAAACTTTATTTGATAGTAAGACGTATGTCATAAGAATAACATCTCTTTGTCTGTTTGAAACTTACGTTTACACTCGGATGTGCTAGGTAGTGTATTATGACGAGATGACATCCTGTTGAGAAAATTTCGTAATTTCAATTGTTTGGTTGGGTTCTGTTTAGTACACATTTGATGCATAACCCGCAAAACGACTCGTCGAAGGAATGTGATCTACTAACTGACTCTTGACATGTTCTTCAAATGTCATGAAATGTCTTTATGCAATTCGTTGTCACCGCCATGTAGCTTGTTTGAAACTACGGGCCACTAGACTGGTTTAGTATTGCTTCAGCTGTGAATCTCCACCTATTCCGTATCTTGATATCCTATGCTGTGTTACACTAGTCATCGGTATTCAAAATATATGTTTCTATACTTATCCCAATTTTGTTTTCTATCGCATTTCTTAGAAATAACCTTCCACGTATAGAAAAAGGAACCGTGAAAACAATACTCTTAGGTACTGATCTGCATATTCATCATTCTACCACATCGGATAATGTTACTTCACATACTTTTGGATTGATTTTTATTGTCTCCCATCGCGGATCATATGATGTCACGTTGCGTTCTTTTGTAGTCATCCACTAAGGGAAGCTCTCAACGGTGCAGGAAGTGCCGTCAAAGCTGAACACGTTAACGTAACCGCAGCGGCCGATGTGGTTCTGCGTCGTGTAGGGGGCGCTGCCTCCAGCTCCTCCGTTACATGTGACAGCCTGGGAGAAATTTTCATTTTAAATTTTGTGCAATTGTTAGACGCTTTTTGTTATCTCATAAGTTCCTCTCAACACATGAGAGGATGAGGAAAAGAAGCATGGGTTATCTTTGGTTTGCGATAAAACTTGTAAAAGAATGAATTATAACTTTTTTGTTCATTAATTCAGAAAAAAAGATATTTAGATAACTTACGATCAAACTACTGCACACTGTTAATATCCGTTCCATCGGACGTATACTTACTAATTTATACTATTTATATTGAACTAAATGAAAATAGTATAAAATTATGTCTGATCGGTACATGAGCAATTTCCGCCTCGAAAATGAAGGTGAACTAAACGAAATAGGAATATATATACATCGGGTTATTATGGCTTTTTTCTCAAGATGAGTAAGGCTGTCCGTTCGAGAAAAGTTTTAGATCGCTCTGCACCTGCTTTCTATATAAGGGTTTACTCCACCCAATGTGCGATTTTTCCGTTTCAGTTATACTGAATCTTTGTAGTCTCTAACTTGATTTTAGCTTTCAAAAGCTCATTTTAATAGCAAATAATGAACGGAAATGGTTGATTGTAAATGATATTTCTACATGAAGATTAATTCTGGTAGAAAAGCAGGTGACAAAATTGTGATTACTAAATAAATGAAAATTATGTTTCCACAGAATTGTCAATGAACATTCCAGCTTCAACTCGTTCAGATCGAAGTCCAGCCCTCACAGAGTATTACAAGAACAGCTAAAATATTGCGCCAGCTCGTGGTAGGTCAATACACTACAGTGTGGAAAGAACCGTCATATGCGTTCGTTTTCCCTTCATTTTGAGCTCATAACGAATTCTACTCTTGGAAACGTATAATTATTACTGACCTGGGTGACGTCTCCTTCCCAGCCCTGCGCGTCGTTGGTGAGATAGGCCTTCACCTCGAACCAGCCCTGTTCAGTCTGACTGCAGTCCATGTCCACGTCCAGCATCCAGTAGTGGTCGCCATAACTGTGCAAAACAATTGCTGTACACAGACGTTTTACACACACCGGGACTGTAAATATACCTGTGATGTATTTTTAACATGTTCAGATCACGAAGAAAGACGGAAATAGATGATTCTCACGAATGAGTCGAAATTTGAAACAATTATTTCAAATTTCATAAATTTGGGCCCAGAGCCTAGTTTCATTACGAGTCCTCTATCTCTGAAATTTTGGGATACTTCTGGACCATTGCCGTAGACTCGCTGACTCCTCGAAATTACGCATTTCATGTTCAATCTTCTTTATCTCTAATACCTCTAACAGATATTGTCTCCATGTAGAGCAGTGTTTCTCAAAGTGGTCCATACCGCCCTCCTGGTGGCGTTGAAGAAATGCAAGGGGACGGTAGGAGGGTACGCCTTGAACGGAGGGCGTACATTACTGTATAATCTATATATTAATACACTTGAAACTAAGTTCGTGTGTAACGCTCATTATTATGAAGGCACCGTGACTGGCGGTATCGTGTCTACGAAGATACTATATAGAAGGGGTCGTATTTGGCCTTGTGGCTGGAGATCAAGACGAAAGAGATCAAGAAGAATAATTAGTAACTAATCGGTAAACGAGACTGTGAAAAGTATAAATAAATATTATCATCCCATTATTTATTCAGCTACTCACACTGCGTTCGCCCTTCACAATGGAGCGGAGGAGAGAATTAGCCAGAGAGAGACAAAGAAGATTTCGAAATAGACTAAGAACGGAAGAAAGGCAATCGATTTGAGATATGAATAGCAACTTTATGGTACGAAGAAGACAAAATATGAATGCCACGGATAGAGGTGGAGGGTAGGAATAGAGCAGCTGAAAGAAGTGCTCGCATGACTCAAGAGGAAAGAGATGTTTACTTGAACGATTTAAGAAATCGTTACCAGGAAAGAAGAGCGAATATGAGCAAAGAAGAGATAAGTGAGCATAATTCAAATATAAGAACACGAAACCAAGAATGAAGGCTCAACACAATTCAAATAAATAACGAACAATTTAATATATGTAGGTCTCATGAATGTCATATGTCGCTTCTGTTCTGCTTTTAGATTTCAAGGAGAGATACTAAATTGCTGTCACAACGGAAAAGTTCGCTTGCCCTCTTTACAAGAATGCCCTCTACTACTTCGAAGATTGCTGAAGTGTGATAATTAAAAAGCAAGAAATTACCGAAACAACATTAGAAATTACAATGCAGCATTTTCATTTGCTCCTTTTGGTACATATGTAATTATGCCGCCTGGAAGGGGGCCTTACTGTTTCCGCTTGCAAGGTCAGACATATTTCATTTCTGGCTTGCATCCAAACAATGATGAAAGAAGAAAATACGGACAGGTATATATTCTTGATTCAACAGAAACAATACGAACAAGATCAGAGGCACCCGAAAACATTGCTTGCCTCGAATCTGTTTTTACTTCTATTTCCTTCATACTTAACCTTATATGCTTCGAAGTGAGTTAAATATTGAAATCGTGTAATCTACACAGGGTTCTGCTAGTATATAGTAATATAATCAATTAGGGGGCGGTGGAAAATCAAATAGTATCCTAAGGTGACTAAAAAAATTTTGAGAAACACTAATATGTAGAGGCTTAACCTCATCCAAGAGTTTTTGTGAGTGACAGAAAAGCTACTAAAAGACTCAGAATTTCCGCAAGTAACTTTAATGAAAATTAAAAGCGTAAAATTTAGCGACTCTTAAATGAAAGCTGTAACACCTACTTTTTCCTTTCTTGGAAGTATTTCCTTTCTTGGAAGTGGCTTCTGCCAGACATAAATCTCAGTGTACCGTGAAATAAGAAGCCTATTTTACACGGTGTTAAAGGTTTCTGTCTACACTGAAAGCCTTTAATATTTTTCATACTTACCCAGAAACTTTATTCAAAATTTATGTAATTCGGCGTTATAATCTTCTACTTACGTGTTCAGTTCCTGATATCCAGGACTGCTGGAGTCGCTGCTTGTCCAGGCCAGGGGAGAACCAGATGCCTCCTCCCCATTGTAAGTTCCCTGGCCCGCCTCAGCACCAAACCAGTCCAGTTTGGTGTCGCCTTCGCTCCAGGCGTTGTACTTGTCGTAGTGAGTCGTGGTGCCTAGAGAGTTGACTGTGATGTCGATGGCGCATGGATCCGTCGTGACGTCATCCGTGCAGTCTGTTTCACACACAGATGGTGATCAAAATAACATTTTTCCCTCTCTAACGCGTCGACCAGTAGGAATGCTCAAATTGAGTAATGCATGTATACATACATTTCATGCCCACAATACACAATGTGCATTACTTAGTATACATATTTTCAGAAATCAAGGGAGTTAATAAATGAGTTATTCATAAATCCTACCTGGCCGAACTGAACCGTCAATGCCTCCGCGGATGAAGAGATCCTGTCCGTCGTTGGTCTGCTTGAAGACGAAGATGACAGTTCGGTGGACGCCATCCGTGATGCTGGGCTCCGTGGGTCCTGGCGTTGTTGGTTCGGGCGTCGTTGGAGTCACGTCTGCCAGAGGATGAGCATAATTAAATGAATCAATGAAACTACTTCTTCGTAGGAGGCATGACGTTGTTTTGCAAATGAGCAGGGAAAGGAGATTTCATTTTCAGTTTCTCGAAAGATTTAGATGCTTCCAGTAGCATCATATATCCAATATACCAAGGTTACGTCGTTAGATGAAAGAGTCAACAACCAACTCATAATATGCATCATATGTGTGACAACTTGTTAGACAACGATGAGCGTCTATATAGTAATGACAATATTAGGGCCAATAATAATTAGAAGAGTATATAAAATAATTCCACTCGAACTGATACATAATATATAATGTTTCTTAATGCTTTGTTATAAATATCTTAAAATTTTAAATATTTAATTAGTACCACTTATTTCAGTAGCACAGGCAGTAAAAAGTAACAATAAGTAAGTGGAATTAATTACGTATGGAGAAAACGCGAAGAGATTGTGTAGAGTTGCGAATAATTGGCAGGAATTTAATGCAACTCACCAGAAATATTGACATGAAATTGCTTCCAGTACACGATCAAATTTGCGCTAGTAGAATTCTTTCTCGTCTATAATCGTAAAATCTATAGTTTATGTATCAAATTTTTCTCCATTCTGTGATAACAAAAAAAATATTCCGTGACAGTGAGGACCTCATAAAAATTTTCCTTCACATCTTATCCAGAAATCGAACAAATTGGGAATGATGTGGAGTCTATATTATTAGAAATATTTCGAATTTTTTACGTTCTTCGGTCAATGTTTTAGAATTTTATGAAACTTGGTTATAATACTAAATTAGCGATTGGAAACAAGAATAAATAACTTCAATGCCGCAAATTTCACCTGGTGTATTATCCATAGGATAATATACCAGATGAAATCCTACACAGGTCATAGGAGCCTGCGTAAGATCATGCATCTCATTTTTTGTTAATAATTCATTACTTTGCACTATTTGTTTGCGTTTTTCGTTTCATTCCTACTCAAAGCATGCTATGCTGATGAAGTATGACCTGTAATTATTGATTTCGGATTTCTAAATTCTTAAAACAATCTCATTGGTATCACCTTACTAATTATTTTACGATTTTAGTGAATGTTTAAAAATTGTTAAACCTTGCATAACACTCAACTAGGGATTGGGAACAAGAAAAAATGACTCCAATGCTGCAAATTTAATCTGGAATATTATCCAGATTATTATTAGGTCATAGGTGCCTGCGCAGGATGATGCATTTCATTTTTTGTCAATTATTCGTTAATTTGCACTATTTGTTTGCATTTTATTCCTACTCAATACATGCTATGCTGCTGAACTGTGACCTGTAATTAATGATTTCAGAATTTTGAATTTTTTTAAAAATTGCTAAGGGTAGAATTTTTGGATTTTTTTACGTTTCTTGGTCAATGTTTTAAAATTTTATGAAGCTTCGTATAACACTCCATTAACGATTGGAAACAAGAAAAATGACTCCAATGCTGCAAATTTCATCTGGTATATTATCCATAGGTCATGGGAGCCTGTGTAGGATGATGAATCTCATTATTTGTCTATTATTATTATTAATAATATTATAATATATTGTATAATAATAATATAATAATATAATATATATATAATAATATATTATATAATATTATTTCGTTAGCACTATAATTGCTAAAAATCCGTAGCATCAAAACATAAAACGAGTAGATTGAAATTATAATTTTTAAATACGACAGCGGAAGAATTTATACGAACAGAGTCGTTTTTTGTTGTCTGTGCATTTTTTACAATGAACAAAAAATGATATGTAACATTTGACACAAGCTCGTGTGACCTATGGATAATCTACGAGATGAAATTTGCAGTATTGGAGTCATGTTCTCTTGTTTCCAATCGCTAATTGAGTGTTATACAAAGTTTCATGAAATTCTATAACATTGACCAAAAAAGGCAAAAAATTTCGTAAGTTGATACCCTCTGCATTTTTTAAAAAAAAAATCAGAAATCTAAAATCAATAGGTACAGGTCATAGTTCAAGCAGCACAGCATGTATAGACGCTAACATGTTGCGAGAAGGTTTGCACAAAAGGATAAAAATTGAAATTGTTGTTCATTGTCGAGCACCAATGAAATATTATCACGGATTCCCTGCCGTCATTTTTTACGGCTGGTACACTAGTCCTAATTAGAAAGTGAAGTTGACACACTAAAACTAGCTCAAGATCTTACCTGGGCCCGAAGTGGCTGTTACGATGGGGGCATCCCCACAGTCACAATCCTGACAGATGGCAAAGATGGGTTCCTCTTCGTTGGTGATGGTGACCAAAGCTGTGCCGTCGGCGGCTACCGTGACCTCGGCGCAGGTCACTAGTTCTGAGTAGGTGCCGGCAGGTAAGCCAGTTTGCATTGTCTAGGAGAATAAATTACATCGCTGTAACTATTGTATATTAATTCCCCTATAAGCTTGAAAGAAACAACTGTGATCTGCTTATTTTTCTTGGGCATTGAGAATTTGACCGATGAGAAATGAATTTCAGCATAAATCTACATATATGGTAGACAGTGTATCTCCATCTTTCTCTTTATCGCTCTGTGTATGTCCGTCCCATTACTTCTCTACTACTAAAGAAAAAATGAATGAACTGAAATCAGAACGGGTATGCATATATTATGAGCATTGTATTATTGATACCAAAGGTGCCGGATCACTACAACATACCCAATTTTTTGTTATTAGCTTTCTTTTCTTAAACGCCCGTGTTATCGGTAGGTAAGATACAGAATGGAAGTTCTGTATGTATTCATGAAAAATATTCAGATTCTGATAGTACCACAGGTAAAACTAAAAAACGTATTTTATTTCATAGATCCTCAATTTTTTCACTTTTAAACCAAGGAATTTCAACGGGTGTTATCTGGGCCATGTTATCGGTAGATAAGATACATGATGGAAGTTCTGTATGTATTAATGAAAAGCATTCATTTAAAACACAATAATTCGTCGTAAGACTTTAACGCATTCATCTACTAATATAATAGATAGTGTATCTCCATATCTCTCTTTGTCTATATCTGTGTGTGTCCGTCCAATTACTTTTTATATATCACTGAAGAAAAAATATTGAACTAAAATCAGAACGGGTTTATATGTGTTATAAGCATTGTATTGTGGATACCAAAGCCGAAGGATTGCTGTAATATAATTTTTTCCCCGTTATTAACCTCCTACTCCTGCGCGGCCATGTTATCGGTACATGCGATACAGAATGGAAGTTCTGTAATATTCATGATAAATATTCCCTTCACACAGAATAATTTGTCGTAAATCTTTAATTCATTCGTCTTTATAATAACTAGCAGACCCACACGTGAAATTTCACGTGTTTTTTACTGAATTGTTTCGTTTAATTTGCCAGTAGACACGGGCTTTGCGAAGTAGGTTCCACATTGAATGATGTGTCTTTGGTATCCACAATACAATCCTGACAATACATGTATACCCTACCGAATTTTCTCCTATCTAAATCCTCAGAGCGTGGCCAAGCAAGCAAAAAATGTGTATTATTATACCGCATGTCCCACAAAAATCCGAACCGAGTATTTATTTTCCTGTATCAGTAATACCATCATTCGACTCATTGTATGCTCTTTTCTATAGATTACTTTTGAGGGATAATTTTGCTAGAAATTAAATGCTCATGGTATTCTTATGATGGTATTACTGATACGGGACACACTGGTTCGGGTTTTAGTGGGACATACTGTATAGTGGAATTTCCTGAATGGCCCTTATTAACAAATTTCCTGTAATCTTTAAGAGTGGAGGTTGATGATGAAGGTGTAGCATAGATACCGCAATTTATTGATGAAGGGTGTGACACAGATACATTGTTAAAATCGTATTAATATATAGATTTCAAATAACTCAAATCTAATCAAGCCTATAATGCAATTATGGATCGAAAACCCCATAATTTTATCTCTTTTAAACCGTGGAATTTTTACGGGAACTGCATAGTATTCAAATAAATAGTACCTATTTGATATTATTGTCATCTCTATTACCTGTTTCTATTTAGTTTACTGAACATTAGTCAAAAAAGTTTTGAACTTGACATCGGATATTTGAGTATATCAAGATGATAGAACATAATACTCTACGGATTTTACAACAAATATTTAACTATATCCTAATGTGACAATTTGGATTCACTTTTAATTGGACATTTGACTTATGAATAATTTTTATATGAAGTGTTTAATTTTACTTTACATGTAAAAATGTCATGACTATGTAGAAATTTAATGAATTTTCATGAATATGTAGAACATAATTCTAGATTAGGTGTGTGTTGGAATAGCTTTATGTTCACAAGTGTTTTCAACAAAGGTGCTAATTATGTTTCGATGTAATGGAACTATTAATATGAATATTTGTCTGACATAAAAACCATATATAAAAAGAATAATGAATATTAGCTGCTGCACGCTAAAAATAGGAGTGCTATACCTTTTATATAACTATACCATTTTGTGTGTACTGCTGAAGAAACGTGATAGATTGAAATTGAATTTCCCTCGATGTTTGATTTTTTTATTCCATTGCAATATAAACCATCGCTTCAATAACACCAACTGGATTATCATTTCTCGAAGCCTGATTAATTTATTTACTTGCAGCATACTTCCAGCGGGTGATGAATCCAATAAAGTAATTATGAACAAAATATTCCTATCTACATATACATATACGTAGATAAGAATATTTATACATATATAATATTCCTATCTTCATATACATATATCTCGATCTCTCTCGCTCTCTCTCTCTCTCTCTCTCTGTCTCTATCGCTATCTTTCTGTATCTGTGTGTGTCTGTCCCATTATTTGCTATCTATGACTTAAGAAAAATTATTAAACTGCAATCAGAACGGCTATACATGTTTTATAAGAATTGCATTGTGGATACCGAAAGCTCTGGATTACTATAAAATATGCCATTTTTTCCATTATTAGATTTCTTCTTTTACACAGCCATGTTATCGATAGAGAAGATACAGAATGGAAATTCTGTATATATTAATAAAATATATTTATTTGTAACACAATAATTCGTCGTAAATCTTTAATACATTCGCCATCATAATAATTTCAAAAAAGTCAAATCTAAATCGTGGAATGTCCATGGGAACTGTCTAATATTGTATAAACCCATGTGGGTCAAATAAGTTTTCCATGCATTAACAAAACATATAACAACGTAGAAATAAAAAACTAACATCATGAGTAACAACAGTGATTAATGTACTCATAAACACAGAAACTTACACTTTCGTGAATAAAAAACAATGTCTTCAGCTTTTGGTACTGCAAAATTTTAGGTTGAATGGTCCTTATTAAGTTTCGATTCCATCATTTCTCTGAGCATTTCGATGGACAGTGAGATAAATTTGACACTCGATTGATATCATTCGTTTCTCACTAAGGAATTTCTAAAAATAATTCTCAGCAGGTACTAATTGGGTTTAAAATTACCTGAGACAAAGTCCCGACATCGATCATGGCGAAGAAGCCGAGGTCACCGCGGGAGAACGCCACTACATTGCCGTCGTTGTATCTGTTGTCGGCGGTGGAAGCACCAGCAACTGCATTTCGGAATCGAACCTAGGAGAGTGGGGGTTTTTATCAACGGATGTAAACATGTAACAAAAATACAGCTCAACGACTGTGTCAGTGCGTAGTTCGTTCAACGTTAAAAAACTCTGTTGTTATCTAATTTAATAATTTTCGGGAATAAGATGGCGATCGAGCTCAGTTTTTCGAAGTCACACCCACCATTTTGGCGATCGAAGGCCAGCGATGCTCACACACCCAGCCATTGCTACACTGGCCGTCTGAAGTGATGACCACGTCGTCGGTGCTGAAGGTGTTAAGGTACAAATTTAGAAATAGTTTTCTTTGACCTCTATATTTTTCACTGTTTATGCCAAATCTCAAACACCTATTCCGCCGCATATCCCGACATCTTAAGAAAAGCACCTCAAAAAACTTGTTTTTCAAGTGTGCAGTGCTGACCTGTAGTCTGATTTATGAGGAGGTCCCACGTCGGTGTCGTCGCCGTAGTCGTACGAAGACATGATCCTCGTGTAGCCGTAGGGCTGAGCAAGCGTGAAGGCTACGCCCAGGCGGTAGTCGTGCGGCACTTTGTACGTCAGGATGTCACCTGTATTAAAAAATTTAAGCTACTGTTTTTTAATATTGAATCATAATCTCTCACTCATGCAAAGCGTTAAAACCTCTTGCAATCTTATAATCATCCAATACGAGTACTTTCCAGTCAACACTACATGTGACGTTGCTGGCTCACATAGCTACTAAAAGTATGACCATCAAGCAAGCCACCCATCACTATTGCTTCTAATCAGTACAGATTACCAAACTGTACTTAGACCAGTTTTTGCAGGCTAAAACAATGTTTTAATGGGATAGTACTCAAATTTAGTTTCATACTCTTATGTCATCATTGTTGAATTGTAATATCATTTGCCATTAGAAGCGATTTAATTACTCACATTGGGTATAGTTCGAGTTACTTCATTTTGAGCAAAAGTGAAATATTATTCTGATGCGTTTTTTAGCTAACCAACACAAGAGTATTAGAGACATTTCACTATTTTTTTCAAATTAATGCTCCAAGTTTGAGTGGTATTTATTCTCATCGAATCATTCTACAGAATTCTTCAGAGCAAAACTCTCACTGTAAACTCTTCATATATTGAATGACGTACGATGTCGGCTAAAAATAACCGAATGGGAAATGCTACAAATTTTTGAAAGATCATAGCACATATTCTGGTTCAGAAATAGGTAACGGAATCCGAAGTATACCTGCACCGCCGTGTCCACGCTGGTTGTCGTGGTTGTCCACAAACACGAAAGCCTTGTCGGAGTCAGCCATGCCCCAGCCGGGGTCATACACTCCGCCCAGTTGAGAGAAGTCGTCGATGCCCCACTTGATTTTCTGGCAGTAGCGGAATTCTGTCATGCGACCTGGAAATCATAAAATGAGGTTATTTTCAGTACGCACAACTCACTAAAAGTGGATTTGACAGAGTCGCAAATATGTAGTTAATAATATTGGCAGCTCCGGGAGAAAAATAATGTGATTTATCATGTTAATCTTGTATTTTTTAAGTACGAACGTTCCCTTCATTTATGAAGATGAAGCGAGCACAGAAAAATTTCAGTATTAATTTTACTGCGCTAGGCTATTAAACTAATAAGGATTTCAAGACCAGAATAAACTGACACCGAACTCCACATACGAACAATATTATTAGCCCTTTTCAAGGCTGTTCTACTCACCAAGACCGTAGTATTGCTGCACGGTGACTGCTCCGTCGTTCTGGTCGATGACTTCGTGGTAGAAGAAAGGCCTGGTGCCTGCAGGAAAGCCTTGGTCCGTGTTCAAATCGTGGGTCATGTCCATCATTGCCTCTAGATCCTTAAATATATAATCAATGATTACAATAAATCTCAGAGTACGATCACAGTACTAGGTTGGCAAGAAAGAACCGTCTTTTTTCCTAGAGAAAGTTATCTTCGTACTATTTTAAGCAGAAGAACCAGTAATGATCCACAAGTTAAAAAATCGATAGATGTTCAAGTCGGAAGATTAATGACTCGCCTCCGGCCACATGTGCTTGGCAGCGTCGACTCGGAACCCTGCCACTCCGATGTCCACGACAGTGCTGAAGTAATCAGCTACTTTCTGACGGACATCGTCCGAAGCTCCGTACAGGTCCGTCAGGCCCACCAAGTTGCAATTGCGGACATTGTCGGGGTCAGAGTAGTCATTCACATTGCCTGAAATGGTCAACGAATATGTAAAATAATGAAGAACCAACTTCAGTACCGACATTGTATCTTTTGCTTAGTGTAGCTAAGGGTACCATTGTGTCTTAAAGGAAAGCATTTTTTCAAGATATGCTGACAACGATGAACCCAATTTAAATGTCACTTTCCGAGAGTACAGATATAATTCTCTTTAGAGAAGTCTTATGATATCAAAGGAGTCAGAAGGACAATTTTCCCCAACGCACCTCTCCGTAGGAAGTAACCTGAACAGCTAAAGAACGAGTCATACGTTTGCTACCATGTTACATACTTTCGAAAATACATCCATTCACTTTTACGGAGTTTTCTTTTTTCAGAATGTTCGCCAATTATCACCACAATTCCATAAAATACGTTTAAGATGTGTTCATTTTCAAGCACGTTAAGTTAACACACTTAACAAATACGTTCGTATTTGCGAGATAAAGAAAATTATTCTAAGGTCACTCGATTTAAAATATTTTTTTAAATAAATAGTCAAAGGAACATGGACACCTCTCATTTGTGTAGACATACAAGAAAGAATTACCGTCGCCTGAAGGACATGAATCCCGGGGAGTGAAGTCAACATCGGTGTAAGGAACTCCTGGGAAGTCTAACTGGTCAGAGTTAAAACTGGAACCTGCAGAACCAGTGCCGCTTCTACCTAAGCCAGCCATGTGGTTCACCACTGCGTCCACAAAAATGCTAGAAGGAAATTATATTGATTAACAACAAACTTAACAAAAGATTTATCTAAATAATTAGTCAGGCAAGTGTTGAGTGACAACAACTTGTGTCGTGGATTTCATCAAAGGGATAATATCCTTCTAGTGCATGAAAGAAGAACATACGATAGTTTTTCGACCATATCTTTTACGTACAGCTGAAGATAAAGTTATGGAAGTGATTTTACTAATTTATACACCTGACTCGAATAAATTCAAGTAAAAAAAACTCAAGTAGTGGGAACACTTAATTAAAAAATAGCATTTCATATTTTTGAATGCACGTATCATTCACCGTTACCTTTGAAGATGCTCCTGTACATCCATTTGTGACTACAACCGAAGTATAAACTAGCTTTGGACCGAGTTTTAGAAAAACAGTACACCGCAACACAAGCTTTCTAATTTGCAGCTTGCGCTTTAGTCATTTGGCCGACGATATTTCAAAGAAAATTTGTATATAAGTGATGTGATTCATGGGCCAAGACGTTTGTTATTCATCAATATGATGATTACAAATTTTTTTTCATAGAAGTAAATCAGTTTTTACAGAAAAAACATTCATACATTGATATCTGCAAGAAAACATGCGTTATTTGTAAACTCGATCTTCACCAAAACATAAGACAACTTTCACTACCATGACTTCTTTAAGTTTCCTAATTAAATGCCTCACGAAGATAATTATTAAGTTCACAACCTAGGATTTTGGATTGCACTCACCGCACTCCAACGGCGTTGCAGCGCTGCACCATGTCGACGAACTCTGCCTCTGTGCCTGAGCGTGACTGCAGCTTGTAGGAGATGGGCTGGTACCGCTGCCACCACGGGTACGCAGGCTCCGACGTGCCCTCAGGGATCACCAAGTGCTCCATGGGCGGCGACACCTGAACAATGGTATAACAATTATAATGATTTATGCTAACCAGGTGAGGCATCGTACTGAACAATGCACTCGCACTTTACCATTGCTCCAAACCCAGGCACGGTGTGTTGAATGCATAGCGCGAAATCTACAAAATTTGCTTGGGGGGGAGGTGATACATGATGACATTTTGCAACTTTGATGGTAATGATCTATAATATACAAGAACGACTTCAACAACGTAACTGCAAGTTCCTGAAGACTAAAATTTTCTTTCTGATTAAATCTTTATTTGGTGCTATCAACATTAGAATATGAATAGGCAGTAACTTAACCATATCATAATTCTCATTCGTTGTACACGATTTCGCCATTTTTTCACTTCAATTTCCACTTCAAGACACTTCGAACGGATGTCATAACTCGCAAGGTGGAAAAGTCGGGATGAAAGTTGCAGATATTCTAAGGGTTGAAACTTGCTTCTTCTATGTTGCTATTTCTCAATTGGAAAAGTGATAAAGTTTGCTCATAATTTCAGAGTTTAACCCGAAAGTACACCAACAATTAGCCGTTGTCAGAACGATGGTAGTTAGAGCTACCGTCCTATTCACTTCACGCAAGTTGATGTTACTTGTAGTGAACACGACGATGTGGTCGATCTTATTTTGTGTCACCATGTTTGGAAGGGTTAATTAGTCTTAGACCTGATGTTCAGCACCGATCACGTTGATGTTAGAAAGCATTAATTGTTCTGAGTACACCCACGCAAAAATGGCTACGCGTTAGCATTTCATTATGTAGTTTATATAATACTTCAAATTTATAGGCCACGAATAATTTAAGCTACCCTGTTGAGTTATTTTTTAACAATGTGGTCCAAACCAAAGAGTTTACACAACACTGAAGCACAAAAATACTTCTGTAAGAGCGGTTGGGTAATTATTGACCCATTAAAATTCTTCAGAACTAGAATTCATGTCCATGATGTTGGGGACAAACACATTATACACAATTCGTTAAAAGAGACAGTATAATTTAGTACGCTACCTGGACTCCGCAAAAGCCATTCTGCGCGAGGAAGCGCTCGCACTCGAGGGCGATGTCCCTCCAGGTCCACTCGAAGAGATGCACGATCACCTGCTTGCCGTCGCAGGCTGGATTCTCGTATCCGACCTCAGCCCACGCCAGGGGCACCAGCGCAAGCAAACTGAAACTGTTGCCATTTATACCGTAATACGTTTCTAAAATTTATTTAAGGGCAAAGGGAAGTCAATATTTAGGGTATATATTCAGCCAATTCACACGAAAGGTTTATCAAAATGCTATGAACCTGTGTTATCAAAACTGCTAGCGCTTAGATAATATCGGGAATATTATGTATGTTTTGCTTTTGGTTTTAAGATTATTACTACAAGTGGTTCTACTCGAAGTTTCTCATGATGTTAATCGAAACTATGAGAAACAGAATACGTTGCAATGTTTTCTTTTAGTAATACCGCTCATATTACCAGAACAATTAAAAATATTTAAAGGCAACTTTATTAATCTCCAGCTGCAGGATTTTCAGAAGTAAATAAAGAGCCGATTTGTGAGCAATTATGTACTAAAAGGGTCAGGATTTTATATTTGTAAGACGATTGATTTTAGAGCAAAATACTCGTATATGAGGCTTGAACACTTAAGAACACAAATCATGATAAATCCGATGCATATATAGTTCTATTAGTCTATTTGAAAAAAATGCCATTCGAAGAACATTTGTTATCCTGTGCAAATAGCACTTTCCCACTATACTGTGGTCAGTGTTGAACGTCTCTTGAGGTCATGGCGATTGTCATAATACTTTCTCAGAAATAACATACCGTTATCTGATGAAGGTAAAATTTGTTTCGCACTCATTTTAAGTATGGTATGCGAGAAACTGATGCCAATCTCAGAAAAATTAGCGCCTGAATGTTTAAAATGAAGCCCACAAAGCGCACCTAAGCAGCAGTGTCGCTTTCATGTCAGCAGCGAAGAAACGTACAGCCGTCTGGACATCCTTGGTGCGTTAAGGCTTTATATGTACGAGTACTCACCAGGTGCATGTCTGCTTTCTCATTCTCAAAAATAAACGAAAATATTCATGCATTTACTATTATTGCAATGCAGATTCTGTTATGTTGAAAGTATTGCAGCTAAGGTCTGTGAAATTTCACACCTGGCAGACAAAAAAATCAGTGCTGATGGCCTTGGGTTTCTCAGAAGTTTTACGTAGGAAAGTGAATTTTGTCATTGCTTTATCTTATTGTTTGCTGAGCTTTCAATCACTCTATAAACGATTGTGAAAAGGTGGGGGGTATATGAATACTTTTGGTTTCATTGTTCTGGCTTTACTGGTTCCAATCTTCAATTACATAACTCAAATACACAATTTACGATCAAAGAAAATTGTCCTTTGCAGATATTTCTGAATTATTTGAAAACATTTGAGAAAATACTAAAATACGGGCGTGAATAACCAAACCAGGGGAAACAGTCATAGTTGGTGGCATCTACATAATTTTTTAAACTATTATTTTATCAAATTTAAGAATCTCTTCATTTATTTCTCTTTCCTCATCTTTCAATTTTTTTGATGAACTATGTACTGTTCGTCCTACTAACATTTTTACATTGTTCGTAACAATGCAGTGCTGTCAACACTATCAAAATTTTTGAATTGGTTGCATACAATTACTTTAAATTTTAACTCGTGCTTTGTTAAACAGAAAGTATTTTGTTCCGAAATGGTGAAGAGTGAGACTAAATGGTCACTGACATTGATCAAATATTGACACATAGAAGAAAATTTATTTAAAATTATAAAATAAAGCTGAGTAGGGACCTTCAGAAGTGAGAACAAAACTAGGTTCGTACATATAGTCTCACTGCAGAGTACGCTTCTGGGAGCCTAGGAGGAACGTATAGGTGGGTCTGCCCACACGGGGACTAAGTAAAGCAAAGTGACCGATGAATTTCAAATAGCATTTACAGCGGAGTGATGGTTTTAGTAGTCGACACTAATCTAAAATATTTAGGAACCACAGTATATATCTACGTATGAAAGGTACGTAGTTACACATGTATGGAAAGTATGATGGTGAATGTTGAAATTTTCTAATATTGGCTGAGCCACATGACTGAGAAATAATGGCTGAAAGTTCACGAGTTAACACACTCTTTAAAAATAAACACAATTCTCAGAATAGCATTAAAATTTTCAGTCGTAGACATATCTTAATTTGCCTTGGCTTCCAAATAGTACTTCAATATTACGAAAGGTGATTCATCAACGTTGTATTTTAGATCAAATTATTCCTATTTTAGGGAGGGATTTTACGCCTACAATTCATCACTTCTGGGATGTAATTAGATGAGCTTACACATATTGTTGACCTCAGTTTTTAAAGTTGTAGGAGGTTAGATCTTTTCTCATATGTTTTGTAGGAGTTGGTACTGGAGGATAAAAGAGCCACGGAAGGCTAAACGGGGCTCTATCTTATTAGCAAAAGCTATTTTTCTTCCTTTTAGCTCATCTGAAGTCGCCTTTGAGAACTACTGCCTACGACAACAGTAATGTGAGCACATTTCGACGTCAGTCTGCCAAGAATGACATCAAAATAGAAAAAGCTCGGTGATTAAGCTTCTATATTTATTAAAACAAAACTGTAATTCCCCTTCTCACGCCTCACATCCAGTACGTAGATTCGAGCAGAACAAGTGAACTACACGCTAAAAATTCCCATGCTTCCCATTATAGATCAAACTTCTTACGTCAATTGAACATTCTAGAGTCAATCTGAATGTTACTCAAATCATCTTGATAAGATTTGCCATCTGTGGTCATGACTGCAGATAATACAAGGTACTTAGCCGTAGTTGTAGCTCATTGGAAACACATATTTAGTCATGAGACTAGCTTGCTAGACAACAAATTTTTTCAGTAGCATAAGAACGTTTAAATGGTAGGATAAATTTTACTGAACAATCGCCATCTTAGCGTTTTGTCTTAGATGTGCTCCAAGATCACTCTCGTAGCACCACGAGATATAAGAATAATTACTTTGGAAATGAACTTTTCATGATCCTACATTTTGCATTAACCAATGCACAAAAATAAAAGTGAATAAGCCTAAAAAATACTGAATTGAGTCAGTAGCTTCAGTATTATTAAATAAGTAGAGACCTGAGGCTGTCGACACCAAGTATTTAACTGCTGGCAGTGTCTCCGATATGAAACAGCGGGAATGTAAGCGATCCTTAGAAATGAATGCGCATTAACGTTATCCATTCATGTACTCAATAACAGTTCAGTGTCACTTAAAAATTCCTTCAGTTAGGCACCTACTGTGTGTGTTAGCTTGGTCACATCTTTATTCAAAATCATAATTTTCGTTTTTAAAAAGGCTTTTAGTGTGTCGGTGTTCTGCTTATAAGCAGTGTTAAAAATATAGGTTTCTAACAACACAAGATAACATCGATATTTTTATTATTACTCGAACTCAAAGATTCACTAGTATTCATGAATTATAACTTCCTTATTTATTCATTTCTTTTCTGTAATACATAATCTTGTACATATAATTGCGCTGCTGGACACTCCCCCTCAAGTGTTGGATAGTCACTTAAATTTCTATTTCGTGTTTCCTCAGACATTTCTTTGCTGCGTTTGAGGTCTTTTTGATATCTATATTAAAATGAGCAAATTTTTAATTAATAGAATATTTTGCAATTAAATTAATTGATCTATGATAACCTTCTGGAATTATAGTAAATGGTATTCGATTCTAATAACAATTTTGAATAACGTAATTCTCTATTCAGTATAATATTATGATGTACAGGCCAAATTACCAAAATGTAATTATAATAGATCACAATAGACATTTTAATTGTATTTCTAGTGCATGTTTATTATGGGTGAAGTGTACTTGTTACTATTAAGTTACACATGATAGAAAATTTGGCTTTCATGCATAAATACTATG
>VCRD01003748.1:0-25348 GCA_006783055.1 Trinorchestia longiramus
TGATGTCAAATCTAATCTGTACCTAAAGAAAATATTTCGCTTCTCACCTAAAATGCGTATAATATCTACCACGTCAGAATTTATAAGTATCACCAATGATTACCTCTTAAGTCATCACTGATAAAGCGAAGTTTCATTTGTTTCCCCATGTATATTTAACGTTCATTGCGTGATGTGAATGTTTATGTATACCCGTAGGTACTGCTGTTCTATCATCTATGATACTATGCATAGAATACCTACCACTTAAGGATTTTATGATAAGGCATTTTTTAAAAACCAATGATGTTACATTTCTTATGTACCAACTTTATTGGAAATATACGTTTTTGTTGTTGTTTTTGTTGTTGTTTTTGTTGTTTGTTTGTTGTTGTTGGTAAAAAGTAATTTCGCTAAAACTGGTAATTGTTGCATTTTAAACTGTGCTATACGGAAATCTTTGATCAAATACGTTTCCTAATGCACTTCCAATCATTTTAGGTGCAAAATAATGAACAATGATTTATGTAAACAAATTGTAAAAAAACGTCGGGGGGTACCCTTATCATTTTTTATAAAATTCAAAATTACAGGAACCTCTATGAAATTGTGTGTACAAGTAAACATTGATGCGTAGATTACGAAAAACACATCAGTTTTTACACAACTGTCGCTGATTTTGCGCTATCGAATGCCCAAGTTTTGTTGGTAAAAAGTAATTTCGCTAAAACTGGGAATTGTGGCATTTCAAACTGTATCATACGGAAATCTCTGGTCTAACGCGTTTCCTAATGCACTTTCAATCATTTTGGGTCCAAAATAATGAACACTGATATTAAAAAAAAAATTGAAAAAACGTCAGGGGGTACCCTTATCATTTTTTATAAAATTCAAAATTACAGGAAATTTCGTGAAATCGGTCTACAGGTAAATATTTGTGCGTCGATCACGGAAAACAAATTAGTTTTTACACAACTGTCGCTGATTTTGCGGTAGCGATTTCTAAACTTTTGTTGGTAAAAAGTAATTTCGCTGAAACTGGACATTTTGTTATTTTAAACTGTAATGTACGGAAATCTCTGATCTAATGCGTTTCCTAATGCATTTTTAATCATAATGTCAGTAAAAGTTGCTGGTTTAAGATGAGTAGGAATATTTGGCAAATATTGAATACATTTCAGTTTTAATCTTATTTTCAGAGGTAGATAGTAAGGATGGTGTGGGAGAAAGTTAATAGTTGAGCTCTATAGCGTTCAACTATTGTCCGTCTTTAGAGAGACACAAATGTTCGTCTTCAATCTCAATAAAGTGATATGAACAGCATAACATCATAGGATTTACGACAGTAAAAATATATGATCTAACTGCGTTGATTCTTAATGTTCATAAAAAAGTAATAGAATAATTACAATAAATCTCACGATCTTACTATCAACTTAGGTTCGCCCACGAATTTACATATCTTCAGAACTGTTAAGAACTGATGTTAATGCAGAGATTAAAAGAATCTTTGCAGAGTTCCTCTGTAGTAGGCAGAATTGATGAGGAATAGGCAACAAAAAATTAGCAGACGGTATTACATCTTGGCTGCTGTCGAAAGCCATTGGAAATTCCCGTGCGGAAAAGCATACACAGAAATTGTAGATACAACGAGAAGATTAGTTAGGTCAGCAAATGGCAATCTTAGAAACGCAAATCACAGTGCTGTGTTGTTCTGATATCATCCATTTATTTTATAAGAAAAAATATCCTTCTCTTGAAGATGCACATAATGAAAATGATCACGTGTTCTTTTGGGAAATACTTTACAAGGGTAGGGCAAGATGAACACAGAACTAGTGGGATCAAGCATTATTTACAGGCGAAAAGCTTCCATCCAGACGAAGGTTTGATAGTTGTCGGGTGTTTATTCCTTTAGAAGAATGTATCTAACCAGAATAAGAAATAAGGTAAACTCAGTCTGTGGTTTTTGAGTATACCTTTACAAAGGGCTTCTGCAATCAAGAGGATTAGGTGCTATTTCACCTCATTTAAAAACTGTATTGCCTGCATATAAATACCATCTAACAGACAGTAAGAATTCTAGCGATAGGGGCACAACGATACCAATGGGAATCATGAAAACTCAATTGCTGTACTCGCCGTAAATTTGGAAGCCCTCCTCCTCTTGCATCTTTATGTTCTCTACGAAATGTTTATGTAGAGCGAGAATAGAGTTTCACATGGTTCAGGGAGCTGCAAATCAAACTCTTTGTCATTTTAGTCACTAAACTTAGAGATATTATTTTTCAACGGTACCAAACGAGCAAGACTTGGACTTAGAAAATGCGAAACGATTTCTTCGCCGTACGTGTCGAGTTCGAATGCAATTAGTATGTATACGTCGGTAGATGCTCCCTGGAGTATTTTGTATTTTCATTGGAGAAACAGTCACGAATCTTTGCACACCTTTTACCACACATATCACCAACAAGATATATTTAACTATTGAATTCCAGCTGGTTTTAGATAACTTACATGCAACGAGGAAACATAACCAAGATGTTTATTTAAATTTTACCGATTGTCAATTTGTTACAAGATGCAGGCATTTTTAGACAATAGTTTCAATTTGGTGCCAAACTTTATTCATGCTTTCAAAGTATGTAGAATCTTTTCACCAAGAGCTCAAAAATTTAAACGAAAGAATTTGCATCACAATTCGTGGAAAACTTTCCTTACATAGCCGGCGGGAATAACACGATTCCTGAGTGATAAATTCCAAGAATAAATTCCATGTACATACACTACGAAAGTAGTGTATGTACATGAACATCTCTCAATGTATCAAGTAGCATAGATATAACTGTGCGCAAGTCAAATCAATGGAAAAGGAGTTTTAGCTAATCAGATGTGGTTGCGTCACGCACTGGGGCTTAAATTTTAAGGTGCTTGTATGCAGGAAAGATGGATCGCTGTCATGTTGAAACTGTAGTAACTCAAGAGGTGCGAGTCCTGCTACCTACATGTATTAACTTGCGAGTTTCCCATTCAAGAAAGCTCGAATGTATGACAGTGAGCTTGCAATGTTCTAATAAGTGGGATTAATTTGACTCATCCCCAGTCATTCCCCCGAAATTTAGGGATAGTTTTAAGCCTGTTGTGCATTTGGCTCAGTCTTTAGAATATGAATTGCAAAAGATGCGTGTTGTCAACGTGATTTTTAAGTCATGCGTGCGAATTTGTGACCATTTTATGGAGTTTGTACATCAATGAAGGTATCTTTACCAGCATTATTTTTTCAATAGACCATTTTTTCTCGTATCATCCGATGCATGGGCAACATTCACTTGGTTGTCATGTTTTCGTAGAAGCTGAGTTCTGAAAGGAAGAATCCGGGGAGGTTGCTAGTAGAGGATGCAGGACGCCGCCTATAAAAAGAGGACGGCTACCAACCGGAAAGTTCACTATTGCGTCTAAGGCGATATCGTACGGTTAGAGGTAAGTAGGCTCTGCTTATGTAGGTTAAAGGCACTCAGGTACTTGGCTGTTCAGCTGACGCTCGTTTTCAAGAAAGTTTCAGTGTTAAAAAGCTATGAAGTGCTCGTTGTTACCTTAGATAGGTACGTGTAATTAAAACATAAATTTTAGCTAACGTTTGTAAACTTCCAAGAAATTCAACGCTTCACAAATCTTCTTTTCCCCTACAGTATATTTGTTTGTAAAACCGTATATATTTTTCAATAGTACTTACTAAATTCTGCAATAATGTAGTGGGGGTAGGCTGAGAGGAAGGAAAACGATCGTGGAAAGTTATTGCGGCGTCTCATGTTGATTATATCGATCATAGAGTTTTAAATATTAGCAGAGGCTGTCTGCATCAGATAGCTTACACATGCTCCAACGTTCTTGTTCAGTAGAGCAGGTTTATACTTCCCGGCCGCCGGTTTTTTGCGCAGTCAATCCCCGTATTTGAATATTGGCCGTTATAACGCCTCCCTGACCCCCCACGATGCAATGCTTCTAAGGCTGCATGTCTTTGGAACAAGTTATTGATGAATGTACTCGTGTTCAGAACTTTATGCATGAAACTTCTCGATCGATTATAAGAACGGTTAGTTTATCAAGTTGGAACCAAAACAATCTCCGGCTTTATCGAATAAAATTGTAGACAGCACTCGTTAGAGCCGTGATTCTTGTTATCGTCTAAGACTGAAGCAACGGACAATTTTACTCCATTCTCGAAGATTATGAAATTATTTTTCATAATCTTCAACAGTATCTAACTTATGAGCGTCCTATCCAAAGATATCAGACTAGTTATACTCTGAGCTTTGTGCAGGCATTGATGCAAGCTATCAACATCAATGCACGTCAACAACATCTATTCAGAGCGAATACGGGGCTGTGCAGTGAATGAAAGAAGTTGCAAGTGATAGTCTTTACGTAGTCAAAATAGTTTTAACGTGAAAGAAAGTCGTAAACAACTATTTCGTAGGATTGAAAGTTTCAATGACAACGAATCCCATCACTTCTATAACATTACTTGACGTAACCACACAATTATCATCCGCAACCGAAAATGTTTGGAAAGGTTTCTGTAACTGCAAAATGGATCCCACATGAACTGTTCGCAGACTATCTGCAATAGGGCGTTTCCAATTCCTTTCCTCTGCTTTCATGACACCTGCAGATATCATTCCAAGGTAGGCTTGTTACTGGTGTCTAGTGGATCCATTACTATGCACTTAAATACAGCCGTTCAAATATCAGCTGAAGCAGTAGACTTGCTTAGTACCCGAGTGGAGGACTTTATCTAAATAAATCTCGTCGAGTGTTTGATGCTTTATTGAAAGAATTGTCCATAACGAATTGCTAGATAAAAATAAATTACTGCCAATCACGACTGCATTTATCTTTCTCGTTTAACATCCCCTTCAATCCGAAATCAACTCTTTCTCGTCGACGTGCAGGATGTCAAATTCCTTGACAATAAAGCCCGTCCTCGTGCAGTACAACTACTCTCACTTCTCTCCTTATGGTCTCTTGTTAAAGTGAGAACACAAAGATATAAGTGATCTCGAATTAATATTGAAAAAAGTTAAAACGTATTGAACCTGTATTTTTCATCAAATCAAAATAATGTTATGTACCTGGTATTTACATGTAAACGTTTCGACGGAAAACGATGAATATTATGATGGTGATTAAATATTTTCGAATTGGCAAGCTTCCGTACTGCTATAAATGGTAACTCGTGCAATAGTCTTACTAGGTAAAAAATCACCAGATTACGTCGCTTGCCTTTGGTTTTTATGAACTTGAATTATTGGGAGGAAAAATCTGGAACGAAGCTAAGTTTTTATCTCCATCCTGCGTTTAATTGCACATAAGAACAAGCTCGTACATTCCATCTGTGTAAGAAAGAATCTGTGTGGAATGCTTTGGTTTACGGAAGTAAATGCATTGTTGTACTAAAGTAAATGCTTTGATATACTGAAGTACATACTGTTCACGCACAGTTTTCATTCCAGGATAGGAATACTGATTTTGAATGAAGAGTTTAATTACATCGGTGTCCCGGTAACATGGGAAATTTCGAGCTGAAAAAATACAAATGTGAAATTTACGTCATACCTCTGCATAATTCACTTTTTAGCAGACCCTAGACGAAGTACCATCAATAAATGAGTTAAGAATGAAGCCCTATGAAGTCACTGCCAGGGCAACACAACAAAGAATTTGCTTTCTTGCGAAAATGTATACCGTACTAAACAGGACTAATAATGCGACCTGGTATACAGTTGACAATTAATGAGCTATCCTCTGAGCAATTTCGGTATAACCGAAGTCACATGTCTGTATTTGCATTAATTTTAGAGAGTTTGAATTTTTCAACTGAAAACTTGACATTTGACACATAATCAAGTGTCGAATAATTAAATTCATCAAATTGTTGTTAAATAATCCAAAATTGATACTGTCTGCTATGCAAACACTCGACTACTGTCACAAAGTCATTGAAGTAGAAGCGATAGTTATTTAAATATCCAAACTAGCAAACTTTCTAACTGCGATCACCTGAAAGTGATTGCGCTGGTCCTACAAGAATAGAATAAGGCAATAGAAACGAGCCGTTTGGCCCATTCTTGGGCTGCTTCCATGCCATCTAAACACTGATATATGCTGGGAAAGAAAGAATCGTGCATGTCAGGAGCGAGAAACAGGAACTAATTAAGTGATCTCGCTAGAGCTCGACTCTAGCCTACCTACTGTCATGTGTGTTCTCAGTTTAAGACTCACACATGAACGCGTTTTTGCATCTTCCTGAGTACCGGAGTACCGGGTGTCAAATTATTTTCGCTTGTGATATAATGCGCCGCTTCGAATCGACAAGAAAACAAATAATCATATGTTAAATAGCAGGGGTTCATGATTTGTACTTTTATTGTACCATGCATAGGTACTATCGAGTAAATGGAGCCAATTTTGTGACTTCGTATACGGAGAGAAAAATACTCGTTATGATACCTGATCGAGTACGGGAAAAATTGAGTTCTACTTCCTAGAATTTTAATTGCAATGGCAGATTTTTTTTAACTAAGATGTGACAGATAAATTTAGAAATATACTTTGTAAATGAACTATCTACTTAATCAATTTATCCGTTCACAGTTAAAGAGATTGTTTTTAGGAGGAATTTCTAAACAAAGTACAATAACAAATAAAAGTGTTGCAGCTTATTATAACGTGGCCAATACAAACTAGGCGAGTTCTCCCACCGGAAAACATGCAATGGAGGGCGTAGGAATTTTTCAGTTAAAATAAGCACTGCAATCGAATTACGCAGGAAAATAAGCCTACAGTCATGCAAACGGCTTAGACAATTCCTTATTGGGTTTTAAATGCATGCATTGAAAGTTCATTAATTGAATTTTCTGTTTAAAAACAACAGATCTTCATTTTCGTGAGTGACACCATATTTTCTGAAATTATTAGTGAGAAGTGAAGTGTTCTCTCTATGTAAGTACTAATTCTTCAAAACCCTCAAATTGGAATTCATACTGAACACAATGACCATACAACGTCAGTAAGTATTTCAATAATCTACGCATTTAAGGCAATATATTGATAATCTCCTGCTTTTAACAACAGATTACACGTAATTTAGTCTTTCTATATCATGCAACTTAACAAGAACTGTATTCGGGCGAGAGCATTTCAGCAGCTTGAAGCACGGGTGCCACTGTTGCCATGGTCAGTTGGAAATCTTAAAACAAGCAAAATGGGTGTCCTAAAGAGATGAAACCTAGTCAAGAGAAACACACGGAAGAGCTCTGCAGCTTCTCCCAGTGCTGGTGTGAACAGACGATATCACACAGGATGTGACAACGAAACTTACTTTTTTCATAAGTTTTTGAAAGGCAAAAAAGGATGTAATGTTGCCTCGCCGGTTCATCTATTCACTGGTTCCATTGACTTGAAAAATATACCTCTGCATTTTAAACTTTAGTTATGTTTTTCCTCCTTAATCCTGCTTCGTGTTGTACAACTCGGATAAGAATTGATCTATATTAACGGTACAATACCATTTTAAGGATGATATCGCAACACATGTATATACGTACTAGAACAAGTTAGTTTACATAGCAGAGTTCTTCTGTTTAACTTTCTTAGAAGTCACACACAGTTCTTTAAAAATAAATTCAATGCTACAAAAATTTACAAAGCCTGAAAGTAACTCGTTAAGGTATTTTTTTGACGCACGCATAAAGCAGAATGGTCAAGTGAATATGGCTACACTCTTTCCTAACCGTAACATAGCTAAATCAACTTGCATGAGCACTTAAATCAGAGCGCGGTTACTTCAAATACGGGCATACGGATTTTCAAGTACGAGGAAACCAATTTAAGCATTACTGCTACGATTTCTTAGAACGCACACTACGTAAATCGCATGTTACAGAAATGGTAAGCACACGTAACTGTACGTTCGATTTTTAAAAAGAATAATATGAATGAACAAAACGAGAATGTGAACTGCACAGCACATATCGACGTCTTTCCAGTCCAGCGTGGCGCCAGCACAAACAGAGAGTTCCAGTGAATGAGACCAGGGCAAACGGAGGGTCGAGTAACTGTAAGAAGAACCGTAAACGAAAGCTCCCCGCATGCATCAAACGGGGACAAGCCTACCCCGCTGGTTGAGCTCTAAACCATGTCATCTTGTGTACATTCCTGGTCATCTTTTCAATTGCATAAGTTACGTCTATTCGAGTGGGATAGGGAAGAAAGAGACTACGCTTAGCTAATGCAGCTCACTTTCTTGAGATCAATATGTTTAGTACTTACATTCATATTGAATTAAACTAACTATAACGGAGACACTGTGATTATTATGATGCCCTTTCATAAGAAAGAATGACAACGCACAGGAACTACTGCATGTTTAGTCTGCACGCTCATTGAGTTACTTCGCACCGCCTGCATATGGAGTGATCGAGAAGTAACCAAAAGAATGATACCAATAAATTTTCAATATTCATATGAATAATAATTAACGCTAATTTCCATAAAACAGAAGAGAGCAGTGACAACAGTAATTCACACGGAGCAGAAGACTTCAATTAAATTTATTCTAATAATCCTCTGTGTTGCTGTCATATTGCAGATGCTGTCATATTGTACCACTAATAGGAAGTGATGGTTATTACGAAGCATATTTGCATCAACTTACTCGAGAAAACTATGAACTACGAACTACTTATTTCTATCGTGGATTGATCAAGTGTTGAAGCCAAGAGAGAAGGAGGAAGGTAAAATATATAAAACCAGCAACATGAACGCTTGAAATGCATTTCGCGGCAGTGTCTTCGTTAATTTCTAATGTAATTCTCACGGTCAAGTGTGCAGCACATCTATTTCCAAAGATAAATTAGAACGAAGAAACACTAGTAAAATTTCAATATGTTCTCAATTTCGACAATTAAAAGTTATTTAAACCATATTTTTCGCCCTTCGACACAAACATGAAAAAGAGCTTGATAAAAAGCTACAATCAACTCATCATGAATGTTCTCAGAAATGCATAGTGACTGTTTTGCTACACTTTCCTTTCGGAGCGAGACTATTTACTGAAAGTTCACCGGAGCTTTGTCTAGATGATTATTCAGGTATTGATTATCAATCACCGCGCGTCATATTTGCTCAGTATTCCATCACCATGCTTTCGAAATGTATGGCACGAGCGGATTAAGTTACGTGTACGGGATCCGCCAGTACAATTTTTCCGCTACGTTACTGTAACTGGAATGAACAAATATGTCTATCACTCGAACTACCCAAAGCTCTTTTTTCTTTTTGTGTCTGTGTAGTAATGGAAAACGAACTTCCTCCTGAACTGTTGTCACAACACTGGTCAAGCCCGTCAATACGAGCCTAAATCTTTTTTGTCAATAAAAAGTTGAATTCGTTAATATCTTATAATCAGGGTCTCAGGTTTGAAGACATATATTTCATTTTGATATTTTGTACGTAGTAATCTTAAAAAATACTAAACAAAACAGTGTATACGATAACACATTTTTAAAATTTAGATAAAACTTCAAATGCATGTATGATCATAGGCTCCTGAAAAATGATTGCTGATAAGCAATCATCGGGCCTGTGTGTTGAGCGAGCCTCTGATATGATGCATGTACAAAAGCTGTATAAAAGTTACTTTAATTAAGTTTTCAAAAAATAAAGGAATATAGGTTCCTAGCAATTTATAAATAAAAGTTGCATTTTTCATAGATGACGATATGAAGTACGATATAAAATTTCTGGAGTGTCCGTTCCAAGTGTAGCGATATGCATAGATTCTACTAATAAAATTTATTAGCGGTTAGCGAAGGTAGACCGGCGAACTTGGACACAGAAACTAAATTATACTTTATTTACAATAAAGGTGGACAATAGAACTTAAACCTAAATCTCGCAATACAGGTGAAAGCAGAAGTCTTGCTACACAGAGCACGTAACCAGTCACTACATAAACTACGACAGGCAGGGCGCACAATTGGTGGGTTCAAAAGAAAGCGAAGTGGAAGTGCAGGTGAAAGCTGAATATGACACAGATTCGGGGCAGCGACATTACATGAACGGTGAAGCAACCACACGCGGCTGAGATAAGTGAATCCTTCGAATTCAGCCTTCGAAATGAATTTGTATGATATAAAACGGTTGGACTACATGAGAGAGAAAAAGTTGATTTCTATACTTCATTTGAGATGAAACATTGTATTTAACACCTTTTGCTACCATTAGTTTTACTGTAGAAGAAACTTCTGCTGGTAGTTAATTTTAGCACTAACAACTGGTGACAGTCAGGGCTTAAGAAAAAAATTGAGCACCTGAGATTGAAGCTGTCTTGTACTTTGCGATGCACTGAAGAAAAAATTAAATTAGCAAACGAAAATGAACAATTAGCTGAGTAAAAACTGGTCAGTGTCCAGACTCTAATGTCTTTCTGAGGTACAATTCTAGCTGCTTCTGACTCGATTTCCAATGTAAGTTTTAAAATACAACGTCTTTGAAACTAAATCTGCCTGCACACTCCAAATTTGTTAAAAGAATTTTCGGTTGAAAGTTAGCTCTCAGCAACAGAGTAAAACGTAATTTAAATGTTGATCACATTTGGTTTGGCTGTACATAGTTTTCGCATTTCACGGAGAATTCGATCTTCCCTAATTTTTTGGATCGATTAATGCGCATGCTCAAGATGGTCACCATCGTATTATTTACTTTTGTGAAAGATATTCTGTCTATTCCAAAATCGCTATAAAGTATGTCATTCTGCTAAGTTTACAGCATATAAATGGAGTTTAGGATTTTCTTGAGAGTACAGTACAGTGGTTGTGAAGCCCCACACTGACAACAAAACAAACTTAGCGTGCATTATCTCAGTATCACGCTGCAACGTAGGCTGGCGATCACATTCAACTAATCGATTATACACTTACAAAAACTGTTCATTGTGCACTTTTAGTGATATTTTTCCGTGCCCACAAGATATATATTGGCTCATAATTTTAGGATGAAACCAGAGCAACATCTTCCATTTCACTGTATAGGTAATTATTGGTAAGCCGTATTTTATTCTGACCACTGACTTTGTTTTCAAATTTACACTCACAATAATGAATTGAATTAAGGTTCACTTCATTTATGCTATCAGAAGCTAAAACAGTTATCATTGAAACTGTATACATCCTAAAGCCATTTATAGACTGTTCTATCTCAAAAGTATGACATGATGAAGACGAGCATAAAAGGAATTTATTTTACTCGTAATTGAATTATTATTATAATATTCTTATTTTATTACATGTAATTGAAAAGCGTAGTGTGTAAACTTCTTGAGGCTTGGCGCACTGTTCTTTGATTTGTGATGCGTAGGAAGGCATCAACGTCTCACTCACAGAACAAAGGTAGTTGCTGACTCACAATTTTCTCTTCAGGTCAGGGCACGTGTCTTGTTCAGGTAAGACCGAGGAGACTGAAAGATTTCTCTTTATCACGGACTTGTATTTTCATGCTCAGCTGCACTCATCTAAAGACAAATATCATACACTATACAGCGCATACTAGTAGTGACAGAACGAGGTCATGTCTAATTAAGTTCTGCATAGAAAAGCATTTCACCAAACAAGAACCTCGTCAGATAGCAGTTTAATCTTTTTCCGTGGATGGCTGATGCGCTGGCGTGACATACATTTCTCAGATAAAAGAAACTTAACCCAGTTCTGCGAAGCACACTTTTGTTATCCCTTAGTAACTAAGAACTTGTCAATTTAAATGAGTCGACATTTTTCAGAGCTTGTTCACTGTCCACCAGACAAAGATGACGAGCATGCGAGTGTTGCTGACGGTGCTGTTGGTGGTGATCGTCGTGCCCCACACAAGGGCGCAGCTGGGGCTCAGTCCAGGGACATGTCCCATCTACCAAACCAGCGACTGGTTCACCAACAAAAAAATTAGTGAGGTGAGTTTTTTTTCTCTCAAAAATTAGCCAGTGGAAAGCAGCTGTAATATCAGTGTCTTCAAAAAAATTCAGTCAAGGAAGCCAATAAAGTATTGAATGACGCTTATCAAGAAGCAGTCGGGGAATGTGCAAATAAAAAAGCTGCTTGCGAAGTAAATCTGCTTGCATTTCGTTAAAAAACCGAAGACGACCTGACAGAAGACGTAGTCTAAGCTGAGGGCAGAATCCACAGAACAAAAAATACGAACAAAAGCGGTCACTCGCTTCTGTCTACTACTTGTGAGTGACGTGACGATCAAGATGAAAACTAAACACTAGGAATAGAAAAATAAACGATCTCATGTAAAAAATATCTAACGCATTAGATGTAGAACATTTTCATAATTATAGTTAGCAAATTTAAACTGAAGCAAAGAAGCTTTTCTGATTATAATCAGTAAAGCTTTTTTCATTAGATGTCACTGCAAATATTTTTGCTTGATGTGATTTTCCCTTGTACTTTGTTGACGCTTTTCTGATGTGGTTTTCCTCAGCAGTTTATTGCCGTGCACCTGATATTTTTTCTTAGGCGTTGTATTACGTTTTCCCGTATGCTTTCCTTCAAATTCATTATTTACCATCGTCTTCCCTTACATTACATTAACGACTACCTCATGCATGTATCCTTCCTTTGCATTCTGCTGACGTTTACTCGATATCATCCCCCGTTACATTATGTATCGAGCGCTACTAAGCCCTCTCACAACCCACATTTGCATGGAACAGCTTCCTAATAATATCCGGCACTCCACCCCAGATCGTCGCCAACGAGGGCTACCTCATTGCTCTGTCGCTGGCCTCGGAGCACAGCGACCATAAGTGCGCTCGCCTTCACTTCTTTGATGGCACGAGCTTCACCTACTCCTATGTAGACGCGTGAGTCTCTACCTAGCATTACACTAACCTGCGAGTTCAGATTAAGTTGCCTACGAATTCAAACGACTGGTTCTATTCCAGAATGCATAAATGCCTCAGTTAGCTTAAATGCAGAACAGGTTCGCCTTTGTTCACACAAAATAATTTTTTTAAAAAGTGTGAGGAGTGATGCATCAAAAGTGTAACTTAATACGAAAATTATCTGTGCAACTAATAAGAATTACCCATTGCAATCCTCTCTCCCATCTCTAGGCATAATGTGATAGCACTTTATAATAGCATTAACGAGACAGTGAAAATTATTTTAAAACAATATGATTCTTTTAAAAGAACGTTTACACAATGCGAACAGACAATTTCGAAACGTTTCACTAGGAGTTTGGAATTACCTTCCCTCTTACAGCTGAGTCACTTTAAATCGACTCGGCAAAACACTGCCAAGTTGCAGTCTTTCCATTACAATCACTTTAAAAATGACTAACAATTTTACAGTTCAAATGCTATCAATTGTTACGGTTATATGATGTAAATACCGTTACACGCAATAAAAACTAGAGTTAATATTTCCACACATGTTTCACATTTAAGGAAAGAAATAGCAAGGCTTTTTCGTACAGTAGAAAATGTAGCTGTACACGCTTCGAAAAGCACTGAAATTATGCTGCTCAATTTTGTTATGAACCATAGCCCGCTAAAAAATACCATTGAAGTTTCCTTTTCTTAGATACCAATTTCCTTTCCTTAGAGACAGATTTTCTCCCGCAACGTACAAATAAAGCGTATGCTCAGCGGGACAAGTAAAAATATATTTAAGTATTCAATCTGACGTATATTTTAGGCGGGATGGAGTTGGTTTTAGACACGAGTTTATGTAGATGAACATACAGGAAATCCCACTTGAACATAACTCACCCATGTGACAGTAGGCGATTAATTATTAGTTCAGTTGTCTACCAGAGTCCGCTACTGCTGTAGCGCTGTTGTCCACATGTAATGCCAACTAATATGACACCACAGTCAAACTTCACTATGTATTGCATGCAATGACGGAAAAGCATCAGCAGCAATAGATTTCTTCATATTTACGAACATGGAAGCGCGTTCCGCTCGTACTTGTCGTAGACTGGTGGGTAAAGCAAGTTGGAGATTCCATCTACATGACGTTCACTGGTTCAGTGAACACAATTGTAGCTCGTATTCACTATTATTAAAGGACTGTGGGGATTTTATGAGAGATTCTGTTGGATTCTTGTTAAGAGAACTCGCATCTATTATAGTTTGGTGCTCAAATAAAATTTATGGGGAACTGTGGGAGATAAGATTAAAGTTGGTACTAATCATACAACTTGAATATCCCTCGATTTAAGAATAAGTGAAACTGATTATCAATCTATAATATTATAATAACTGGTTATATTATAATATCATGTCAGTGTGAACAAATATATGAAATTCCCTCAAAAAGTTTAATTTTAAATTCTCTTTTGCTGAATATCGAAACTAACAAATCAAATCTATAATACCAGTTATTTTTACTAACAATTTATAGCTATTTTATACTACATTTTCAACATACACACTAAAAAATTAAAGCTAGTTTCAACGAGACCAGGAATAACTTTCTCCTTTTCTTCAGTAAAAATTATTTACTAGACACAAATTTTCTTTTCTTGGATACCGATTTTTCCGTTTATCTTTCCTCTACCATTGAAAATGTTTCAAAGCTGAAAAACCGAGCCCAGGATTCTCAAAAGCTTTCAGACCTCGTGCTGGGTCTTTCAAAGGGAAAAGCGTGAAATCAGAGCACAATGAGGTGGACCGTGAAGACCGACACTAGAGAATTTTGGTTTCGACAGTCACTTACAAATTAGAAGTAAAAATACACATTCCCGTAGTTGGGTATTCTCTGAAATGTCATAAATATCTCTTTGCTTTACAGACTATGCATCAGCTGCAACGAAAATTCAGGAACTTATTTTCATTATAATGTATGCAAACATTATTTACTTGAAATTAAAAAATCGGTTACACTGATGATGATTAATGCCAGCTTGTTTTTATCAATGTAGTGCTGCAATAAAACATAATTTATTGAAGTTTAGGATAACTGCACTATAGAAGTTACACAAGTAATGCAAAGAACTCTTTAACTACAGTACTTTCGCTTGGAGCCTCAACACTAATCTTAAAATCTTATCGATAAGCACCATCACTATTATTAAGATATCACCATTAAAAATTTGAAAATTCAACGTATCTGTACTGTACGCTTGATTGGAAATCGAGTTTCGGTCTTTCTTTACGAGCAGTGATAGGCTTCTCAATGAGGCCGTAGAACTCGAGCATCCTACAGATTCTGTTCCTTTATTAACAGTTGACGCTTCAGAACAGGAGGCATTATTGCAGATATTCCAGTGTTAATTCCAAAGTAATTATGTACCATAATTATGTGTCAAATAACCTCTATCATCAACTAGTATCAACAGGTAATGATGTGTTACCACAAAATATGAAATAGATAACTAAGTAACCGTTACTCAGTTGCAACTACATTGCTTTTTATTCAATAATTACTACTGAGGGCGGACATCAAAAATTTTAAGTTAACACATTTTAAACATTTTAAGTTTTAAATTTGAGTCAACATTTTTGTATTCACAATTAAGTCTAAACATATTCAACAAAGTGGAGCTCCTTAATAACAATATATACTTTGAAATTGTAAGTCCATTTTCGATTGTCAACCTGCATTGAGTATGTAAATGAACCTGAAAAGGAAATGCATAATTTCCTCAATCTGAAACAAAAATTATTCATGGTCTTATAGCAACACAACTCTTCGTAATGGAGGTTTTGCCCTGAAAAAATTTGCATGGTAGAAAATTCTACCGCAGCACAGAGGTTAGGACAGCCCTCACTTTTACATGACACGAGCAAATCTTTACAATTATACCACTTGGATTCTCAAACCGCCTTCAATTGGAGAGTGAATAATTCTCATAAATCGTCAGTAGGTTGAAGTTTTCGAATAAAAATTTATGATTTCGGTGTTATGGAACGAGTTTCAATTAACCATACAATATACATACTGGATTAACAACAAGCGACACGGTCTGCTCACAGAACAGGAAGGGAGCAAGAGCGGACTGGTTCCTTCAAGGCACTACCCTCAGGCTTTACCACCGCCGGCAGGATCGAACTCTCAGGGCTCCTCCCAACCAGTGAGTCAGGTTGCTTAATTCAGCTCTCACAAAATCAAACTATGAAATTAAGTCGCCACCTAGCAACTCAAGAATGGATTGTTCTTTACGACTCAACTGTGCCTTGAGGAGACTTCATATGTAATAATTATTTAGCACATATTAAGACCAAATTATTTCAATTGGAACCTACTAATTAGGTTGCTGCTATATCGTTTGCGTCGAACTTCCGATGAGGTTACAAGATATTGGCTTCTACCGTTGCTGCAGAACGGAATATTTCCGGTAAGAGAATATGTTCCGAGGGAAAAAGAGTTCATTCAAAGTCGTGGGTCTTCAGCTTCTACCTTTGTTTTAGCACTAAATCTTGCGATAACCTCGTTGAACTCTGCATCAAATTAATACTCAGAGGTATATTCTAAGCAGGCCTTAAGCAGTCAATTAATACAGAGGACATCACAAAAGGAGAGTGGAATGTTCACCACCGAACAGGGGATGTGTGCAAGGGAATGTTAACCATTTCTCGCCTTGAAGGCAACTCAGTATTGGTCTTTTATCCTTAGTTAAGTATTTTTACCTATATAATGATGAAGGAAGTCATGTGAATTAATATTTAAATAACTTTAAATTCATGTTATAAACTTGTGTAGACTACACATACACGTTTAAAATCATGAGATGATCAGCTAACTCCATCTTAGTCACAATAGCTTATGGATTAAGGAGAAGATTCTTTCCCAAAAGTCTTTAATTCCTGTGCGTCTTCCAACAGCTCTGGGATCGGATGTCTTTGGAAACACGTACCTGTATCCCATCTATGAAGACGAATCAGGCCTGGAGGTGTACGTGACGTGTACTTCCTACGGCATTTTACACTCTGGTTAGTGCCCTGAAGCTAGCAAAGTGTTGTAGGTGTTGACAAAAGTTATTGCCTGTTGTTTTGAGGGTTCATATCATGAGATCTATTTTTACGATCACCTAGAAATGAGTGACTGCAATGAGGATTGCCAGTTAGCTGCAGCAGCACACATTTTGTCCAACGCATGGGGTCCACCATCCTTACACTACGAATATGTGCTGCTTATAAAAAGCTTATACGTTAATTAGGTGTTAATGAGCCCTCTTTTCGTTATTATGTACACCAGAACGTTGTGTCATCTCTGCCATGCATATCCGTGCAACACTGTGCAAAGAATACTGTTAGATTATTGACACCTATATTTTATAATGTCTACCACGCAACTAATCAGAAAATGAAAGTGAAAGTGAATTAATTGAGTACACGTGTTTTGCAGAGCGCGTCTACGGCCTGGTACCGTACAAAAACGCGGTTTTACGCTCAGACTTGAGCTCCATCAAACGCCAACTGACGCTAAAGAGCATCCCTCAAGCCAGCACTCTGCGGATCGTCAACCAACAGTGTCAGGACATACAGATCTTGTCAGAAGATAGCGTCGCAAGTACTGATGAAGTTGCAAGTACCGACAATGTCTCAAGTACCGACAATGTTGCAAGTACCGACAATGTCTCAAGTACCGACAATGTTGCAAGTACCGACGATGTCTCAAGTACCGACAAAGTTGCAAGTACTAATGAACTCGACCCCATTGCCAATATCATCGCGGACGCAGAAGCTGACACTACCACCAATCAAACGGAAATGGTCGAGGATCCTACTCCTGATGCTAATGTAACTCTCAGCTAACCCGGATTTAGGTGGACACGGTACATTTTACTGAATTCCTATTCAGTTCATACTGAACTAGCGTTCGAACGCCTAAATCTGGCTCCAGTTTCTGGTAACCAGTTTGTGAATTTATCAGTTCTTCCTGAGCTTGCTCTCAATGTGTAATTCTGATAAATTTAAGATCTTTAGGTAATCAATCTCGCTTTTATGAGCTATATAATTGAGCTAATTACCTGCTAGTTATGGAATTCTCGCGACCCAATAGTGAACTTTGAGGCAGAGGTTGCTCTAAGCTTTTTGAGTTATCTTATAATGAATTAATGACTCATGAACTAAGGATCCGTTCGTGAACATCTGACCAACAGAATTTGCCTGACCCTGAACCAGAGAAGCATTGCTGCAAGCTTCACCACTCACTAAATTCTACGGTTAGTTCAAAAGCACGGCAAGAGCATGACTTGCATTTCTAAATTGTTTACTTCCATTCATGAAAAGTGGTCGAAAGTTTATCTTCTTTAGAAAATTTATTTACATAGTTACCCGCATAAACCAACTGAAACTGGTATTTATCACCTAAAAACACGTATCATTTTACGAAAAAGAAAATTTTCTTTATATGTGTGCAAGCCTCAAAACTGGTTTTGAAAGGTTTAGTTTTTCATGTATAAATGCACACCTTCTATCGGTGTGAACAAATTAAGGGCAAAGTTACACGCGTGCACATTCACACAAGATGAAAACAATCAACACAATTCTGTTGAATAGTTAGTGATGTATCTCTTTTCCCATCCAGCAGAAACGGTGGTACTCTCTGGTATTATTGAAGGAAGACGAGGCAACAAAGTGTTTAAAGAATAAGAATTAATAAGATCATAATCTTTACCTGCGTTTTAATCAAATTACTGCATGTGCGTGTAAAACTCTATTAACAACAATAAATCTCGTTCTTCAATACGAGACTTGTAAACTTACAGAAATAACATACTACATTCATTAGGAAATTGTAAACGAATTCAGTGATGTGTTGTATATCTTTGTTACACGAAGTTCAGGATTGTTTACAGCTCTGCAGTTAGTACTGACATTCAAATCAGCTGTCAACATTTTCGATCAGTGTTTTGATATAGAATGTAGTAGTATATTCGTATGTTGTATTTATAGAGGTAAAAATCGGTTTTTGAGTGTGAGAAATAAAAATTAGCTAAATCTCATGTGCAAAATTCGTTCTCAAGCAAAAACGAAAAACAAAAACGTGAAAAGACCCTTAAGCTCTCAGCTACCACGCCTATAAGTACACATTCAATAGTTTTTCATAGCAATCAAAAGGAAATTATTTATATTGTTATTTATTTTGTATTTTAAATGTTGAGCTAAGTGAAATAATAAAATTTGAACTATACTCGTTTTTTTCTTGATGTATGCGGGATATAACCATTTAACTCCTCAATTAAAACGATCATCACAATGAAACCCAGAATAGAAATGATTAATTCAGCTCTCCGTTCTACCGATGTCATAGCTAGTATATAACCTCAAAAGGGTACCAAATAATAAGTAACGTAAACATCTAGGTTAGACCAAAAAGTAAAGTTCATGAATTTTATCAATTTCCTAGGAGCGCCCAGTTTTCAAAATTTTTGCTGAAGACCGAGACTTTTGAGTCCGTTCCCCTAAAGAAAAGTTTATCTGTTCCTTTTCATTACTCACTGAAGGCATATTGACGTCGTTTACTGAAGTTCTTCCTAAATGAACTTCTGGCTGATGAAGGGACTAGTCTTTATTAAAACTGATGCGCAAAGCAACATTTTGAAACAATTCTCGTTAAATATCATAAATATCATCCTTGAATGCAGGTAAACAATGCACAAAATCTGTCTAATACAAATAATACTGCAAAATAATCAAGTATATAGAGCGAAAAAAAAACAGAAAATTTCATTTGAAACGAAAGTACACATGAGTAGTTGAAGCCTTAGAAAATTCTCCGAGTAATGGAACATTGTTCATACCAGGCTATCACTTGAAGTTCGTGACAGGTCAATGGTTATAATCAATGAATATTCGTTGTCAATAAAGCCATAAACTTAGCATAACAAATCATTGCATCTGATGTATTCCTGATGAGGGGCTTGGTTTAATAGTTCTTTTATTTCGTGATGGCAAAAATTGCAAATTCTGTCTAGATTTTCACAATAGTTACGCGCATCTACAAAGTGGGGAGCACAAGTGAAAAACTACGTTTGAGTTCTGAATGAAGTTTGTATTCAATCAGCAAATAGTGACACAGACAAGGACATAGAACAATATCATTCTGACCAAGAGTCACCAAAATAAGTGAACGTTCTTCTTCATCCTGGTCGTGATCGTATCTTCGTCACACGAGAAAGTGCGAGTATAAGGGGCGAAGATGGCTAGACGAACTGGGAACTTGCTTGGAATCTCAACTTTCACCCCCGGCACAAGAGAAAATTCAATTTTAAGAGAGAAAATTTAATTGTAAGACAGATAGCTAGTCATCATGAGCACAACTCTTGTTAATTTTTTTCCACTCCTTTCTCTCTTAAAGTTGTCCAGAAAACAGAACAGCTCACCGAAAGACTAGTTACTCTTTGGATGCCACTCGTGCCTCACCCAACCATCATCTGGTCTTGCGACGCCCTCCAAGGGCTAACAAAAAATCAACACAAGTTGACAAGAAAGCGATACAGGCATTTGATTTGTAATAAGTGCTTCACTCTGATTTAATAAGGGGAGCTGTAATGCTATTAAAAATCTTGAAACCATCAAGACAAACTATTTATTTGGTCGTTTGGAGTGTGACGGTGGTAACTTCGCAATCATTCCTGACTAATTACACTTGTACGAGCGTATTTCACTTCACTTATTTCTATTTTCTAACCAAATACGAGATATCTCATAAAATTGAGGAATTTGACCCTTTTCAATAAACATTCATTTGGATTGTTAAAGCATTGATCAACATTAATTATTGACGCTGTAGTAGAAATTTGGCAGAACTACGCGCTGGCTGTCAGCACATCGATCACATGAAGTTGACAAGTAGACCCAGGATTACTTTGGACACCAGTGAGTGAAAAAGTTCTACTTCTGTTCTCCTATCTTTGAGTAACTAGAAATCGCCACTGGCACCAAAGAATTGAAATGATTTTATGGCTTATTATAATGTATACAATAATAGTAATCATTTCATTACAATAATAAAATTACTGATAGACTGAGAATTTGAAAAATTGGTACAAATAATACCCTCATCAACTTTTTCTTTAAGAACATTTGTAAAAGGCTTATTTAGCATGCTTAGAATTTCTGATGATGAAATGAAAGCAAGTAATAATGAAAAAATATTGAGAGCAAATGTAAAAAAACACCGGTGTAGGAAAAGCTGTTTTGGCGATGGCAAACTGGAAGAAATGCAACAAAAAATACATTTTAAGACGAGAATTTTGAACTTTGAAAATACTTAAAAATAGAAACTGCTTTCACGCAGCTTGCATGTCGGAGGTTCCAGAATTAATTTCCCCTCATATACTAGACATAGAGCTAGTTTAAGAGGCAGTATACGTAGTACAGATATGATTACAAACTGTACACGTAATTGAAGTTCAGAACGTATTTTAAAAGTCCATGCTAATACTACCGTTTCTAGTTTTGGAATAAATTTTACTTTGTTTCAACAGAAATAACGCTTCTCTTACTTCTGAGATTATATTAAACGTAGAATAATGTCACCACGACTATGTTGAGCAATTGTATATGTACATATAGTCGAGGCACTGGATCAGTTTGGTACATTCTTATTTTCGTCTTTACAGTAATGTCAATGACTTCACTTCGACATATATAAATGACAAACGAATTTTTACAAATGCTTAAATATGAAAAATTATTCGCGAACGAGCAATGCTTTTGCGAAATTTAATCAATTCTGTAGTTCATTGAGCTGACATGATTGTTATCGTACTTAATTAATCGAGTATGATAGCAAGATATTTCAAACCAGCATTCAGCGGCGTCACATCAGTCGAGGAATTTTCTCTATACATTATTGCAGCCCTTCATGAAAAAAGTCCAGCTTTTGGTGATTGATAAAAACATGTCCTACTGCTTGCTAGCGGCGTTCTTTGACAGCATCGTGCGAATCATCTTTAGCTTTATAGATAGATCGGTTGACTTGGACTGATGTTGTGCAGTTAGCTTGATCACAGTTCCGTCTAATAATAGTATCGCATGAAACTGGTTTGAAATAAAGGGAATTGGGGTCTCTTTTAGCATTGCAAGCGTCCGAGTAAAGCTTGCCCGTGCCAGCTTACATGCTCAAGTGAAACTTTATTTTCGGGTTAAACTAATATTTAGACGTAGAATGGGTACTGGAATAGTAAAGATGATTTTCCTTGTTCATGGTTTTTATACCAAAGCAGCAGGAGGAGAAATTTTTACGCTCGGTGAGCTTGGACAAGCTCTAAACACAGCTCAATCATTCGCATGTTCGGATACAAAAAAAGTTCTGATACCGAGGACGTATTGAGAGGAAACAGCGTCTATGACAAGTAATAAAATTATGTTCCTGTTTAACATCACACCTATATTTTATTTTCATGATCAGGATGTACTAAAATTAGAAATTCGGACAGATTTCTACACCCCACACAACCAAGCGGTTCGAGTGTCAACCATGAAGCAATCATCAGCAAAGAAACCTGCAGAGGACGCTACACAAGGCACCTGCTGTGGATGATATTGTCTTGATACGCTATTCATGATTCATTCTATACTCGATTTCAAAATGAACTAGTTTTTATTTTTTTGATGTTCTTATACATGAGGCTGGTAATTATTACAGAAAATTGCAGTAAGTTGCTTTAGAAGCAGAGGCTTCTCCGTTTTCGTGTTATGAATGGGATTTTCTCTCCTAGATCAGGAATTAACAAGTCTAGTATTAAGCTCGTTAAGTAAGCATATATACGAGTAATTTCACGATGTTTTAATGAGTATATTATTATATTAAAAATGGTAGCTTATATCTTCCCGACTGAACCACTCTTGAATATTTTTTAAAGATGATGACCATGTTGCCTTAAAGAAGCTAAGTTAACAGCCTGCAAAAAATTCTAACGGTTTCATTTGCCAGTGAAATAACCTCAAGAGATGGTGGCCCCCAAAAAAGTCGATTGGTAATCTAGCTGGAGAATGAAAACATCCGTCAGGGCAAGCAGCGATCAGGGCTCTGAGATGACGCTCTTTTGCACGAATTGGGTCTGTTCCGTGACCTTCTGCTCGTATTTTCGGCTTGTAATTTTTAAGCGCAGGACTTTAATGTGGATTCACAGGCTGGATTAGATTTTTAGATTTTTGTTTTTTGAGCAGGGAATTACTTTTTACGTTAGCATTTGTGGATAATCAGCTTTGATCTCAAATTTCTATGAATTTTCTTCAGAAACGAAGTGTGAGACTTTAATAATTTGGTGCAAAAATCAGCTAGGTCAATTAATACCAGGATAAAATGTATTTGTATTCTTTTGTAGTCATATCCTATTGTATTTTTCCAGTGGGCGCGCCAAGATAAGGTAATTGTAGCCATGCACAGCGTACTGGAGAGGAGCAGTTTTTTGCACTCCCCACACGACGTGCATCAGCTCAGCAGCGCCAGACCAAGTCTCCAGCTCACCACAACCCAACTTTCTTCGCATAAATGTCCGGAACTGGACGAGCTCTGGCAGTTCCATGCTCTGCTCAGTGCTAACCATACACGGTCCGAATTATCCCGCGCATACACAAAGAAAGCACGCGTGCAGCCACAGCTAGTGGTGTCGGATAATTGCAGTATAGGAGCCATAATAATATTGGATAATTGCTGCAATAAAATATAATTTAAGTTCAGGATAGCTGCATTATAGCAGTTACTCGAGTACCGTAAACAGCTCTACATAAACCGAGCAAGTACAAAGTACGAGCTGTATAAACTCTCAAAGAAAAGTGCACATATAGACCCTCGCCAGCACTGGACAACCCCCCGTAAATCTACACTTCCAAATCAAAAGGTTCGTGAAGGAAGCGGAAATACTTGTTCAGGTGTCAGGTTAGGATTGTTCAAAATGGTTCGACAAAATTTAGTGCAGCGTTGTGGACAGACAGCCACTCATGAGTACCATTAACTCATATGAATAATTATTTAATTAGAACTTGGCATTCATGGTTATCACTGACAACTGACTTTTCTGCCAATTTCAAATAAAACATAACTAATTTTTCATAATGAATTAAGCATTGAATGTTTATAGTGAGTTAATGTTCCCTTTTAGGGTTAGTGACTTATTTACTCTAAATAATGAAAATAAATGCTCAATAATGGAACTAATGACACGAAAAATTCCCCTGCATTCACCAATACTCGTGTAACGCGAGCTTTGTAACGCTCCTGTGCTCATACAATGCACGTCAATAATTTATTTCATGAAGATATTAACACGATAATACGCATTAACTTCAGTTTTAGTATTCAACGTATATCTCAGTGTCTCAGCCATTTGTAATATTCGAATACCGTGATAAATTGATATGATGCGCATCCAAGAAAGGTAGAAGTTATATATTCACATGGACACCAAAATATAAAGCGATAACAATTAATAGAACCAAGGAATTTGACGTTGACAAATAGACTCATTAAAGAGGAAAACACACTTTACCTTGTTACCAAAACGTGTTTGTTTGCTAAAATTGTTCAACGTTTGCCATTCAAATTGCTCAGGGGAGAGAGAGAGGAGTCCAGTTAACTGGAGGAGAGGGGTTCAGTTGACTGGAGAAGAGGAGTCCAGTTAACTGAAGGAGTGGAGTCCAGTTAACTGGAGGAGAGGGGTCCAGTTAACTGGAGGAGAGGAGTCCAGTTAACTGGAGGAGAGGGGTCCAGTTAACTGGAGGAGAGGAGTCCAGTTAACTGGACAGGACTACACACATGTCATGTAGTCGTGCTCCTAATCATGCCCAGCTCAAACTGGTGAGCTACATCAGCGTCTCGTAAGTGATCCTCATTCCTCTAACATCACAACGGCTTACCATGAATACTTTGTCGCTGATCACATAAGACATGGGCAAGACAATAATTCTTATTAAATACTCATATATTTTCTACAAATGAAATCACTATTCCTTCAAAAACTACTAATGAAATGAATGTCACCATGATTGAAGTAGTTTTAATTTGAATAATTTTTTTATTTTCTTTATTCGTTGCCTTACATCGTGATCAAGGACAATTCTTCCCAGTGTAGGATGGTGAGACGTGTCCACTTTAAAAAGGAGTCATATGGTCCTGGGAGACAGCACGGTGTCAGCTGAAAACACAGTTACTTAGTCCTGGAAGGCAGCACGGTGTCAGCTGAAAACACAGTTACTTAGTCCTGGAAGGCAGCACGGTGTCAGCTGAAAACACAGTTACTTAGTCCTGGGAGGCAATACGGTGTCAGCTGAAAACACAGTTACTTAGTCCTGGAAGGCAGCACGGTGTCAGCTGAAAATACAGTTACTTAGTCCTGGGAGGCAGTA
>VCRD01003748.1:27882-38667 GCA_006783055.1 Trinorchestia longiramus
TTTTTCTGACCAGGCTTGTTGATCTCACAGCGCTTCTATAGCGGCGCCGCGCAGGGCAAGTAACGGAGGGCGCTCTCCTGCAGCTCGGACGTCCACAAAACACGGATGCGACCTGCAGTTGACAGAGCAGCTCTCTGTGGTTGAGGGAGACTTGAAAGCTGTTTGCAAACTAATTATTGTTGAAGTCCACTTCGACTCATGTCTACTTCGACTCGCGTCCACTCAGATTCACGTCCACTCAGACTCATGTCGACTTAGACTCATGTCGACTTTGACTCATGTCGACTTAGACTCATGTCGACTTAGACTCATGTCGACTTAGACTCATGTCGACTTAGACTCATGTCGACTTAGACTCATGTCGACTTAGACTCACGTCCACTTAGACTCACGTCCACTTAGACTCACGTCCACTTAGACTCACGTCCACTTAGACTCACGTCCACTTAGACTCACGTCCACTTAGACTCACGTCCACTTAGACTCACGTCCACTTAGACTCACGTCCACTTAGACTCACGTCCACTTAGACTCACGTACACTTAGACTCACGTCCACTTTGATTTACTTTCATTTCGATTCATACTCACTTTAATTCACGTTAATTTCGAATGGTGTCGATTGTGATGTGTCAATTAGGTTTGAGTCGATTTAGATTTGTCATATCTATAAAAAACAAACCCCATATAAAAATATATCCATACATAACAAAATCATTATGAAAACATATCCATATAGACCGATTTCAGTTTGAAAAAAATGAAAAACATAGAAGCTGCAGCATGAGAAACGTCTCATGAAGCTCTCCCTCTACTAATAATCGCACTCAATAACAGAAATCTTTTAATAATATGTAACATTACATTGAACGCAGCTCCTAGTGAACAAAAACGCTAAAAAACGCATGTACTGCCAGGCAAGGACAGCATGGCCAGGTGCTGGCAGTCGTGGGTGCTGACGGTGCTGGTGCTGACGGTGCTAGGGGCACGCGTGACGCAAGCTCAGGTGTATGGGGTGGGTGCGTGCCCTGAGTATCAGACGTCTGAGAACTTCAACGTTGAACGCATCAGCCAGGTCAGTCCCTCATATGGTCTAACATGTGATGAAAGTTCTGTTGATTTGGCATGGTATTCTAATCCTCACAAGTCGCTTCTGACCGGCCGGGAAGAGTTAGGCAGGTTCAAGTTGTGTTACTGTTCGACACAAAATTGCCCTACAGGTTGTGTTTAAAATGTGCGAATCGCATTGGCTGTTCCGTAATGAGTTACTGGAGGAAATACCTTCATGAATTGCAGGGGACATATTCTCATTCTCAAATGTATATATTTCAGAAATCTGACCTTTAAATGTATTTATTAGGTCAATACAAAACATTCAATATTTTTCATGCATTAAACTATTGAATACTGCTGCGAAACATGAATCTAGTATGTGAAACATAAATATTGAATACACATGAACTCAGCTTCCAGTTAATGTATCGTCCATGGAAAGTCACACAATCCCGAGAGAAATACGTACATGAGAGTAACTAAAATAGAAATAAGTGAATGTTTCTTGTGCTGCCCGACATCACTTGATCCACGGACCAGGGTTTGGGGACCACTGCACTAAAGTATTAACTCCAGGTGTAACATTTTCCACCGTTTGCGTAGGAAGGTCGTGGCTGTAACATCGTGTCCAGATCATGCCATGCTCAGAGAGTCTCTTAGCATTGCAGTTATCAGGAGTCCTCTTCACCACCAGTACTACTACAGCTATGAACTCTGTGCAGCTCGTAGAGAGAGGAGGAGTGGTGCCCTACCTATCTTCAGGTACCATCTCTGAGAGGTACCAGTCGTGCCAGTACCTGAGGCTGCAGAACGGAGGAGTATTCACCTACACATACAGGGACTCGTAAGTTCTAGCGAGCAGTTCATCTTCCGGGCCTCATTACTGTATTCATCACCCTTTACTGTGTACACAAAAATTTCATGTGTTATTTAGAGTGAAAAATTGTTGCTATGGCTATAAAATCCTATGAAAATTGCTTCTTCAGCGGGCATTCAAAAGTAATACTTAGCACATGTACATGAATGTCAAACTTTGAAATGTTGTAGAAGAATTTAAGAAGCTAAGGCGACTTGTAAAAAGAATAACTCTTCTCCTCCTAATACATATCGTTAAGAAATTATCATCAATTGATTTGGACTGGACTTCAAAATAAGGTGTTCTATATGAGTTAAATAAAGAGTGCTAGGAAAAGTATGTAGATTATTATGCATAATGTTATTATATTATTATATATTAAATTAAAATTATTGTTATTTGATGAAATCTCACCAACAGAAGTAAACTTAGTAGATAAAATTGTATAGACTGCACCAAACATGAAAAATTAAGCATTTTAAAATCTGCTGTATTTTTTCAGGTTTGACTACTTGATGGTGTAATGGAAGAATTGTGAGAAGCACAAGTGATGTAGGTTTTTATACTCCGTCAGAAATAAGTGATGGCAGAGACAACAGCTTCAAATTTGATAAAGAATAACAATTTGGTTTCTTAAAGCTGTCAATTACAATACCATCCCATGCTCTGATCAAGAACTCAACATGCTTGTGATCGCTTAATTCCAATTCACTGATACAAACCCATGTAATATGGGATTCTCGAATACTGTATAAAGACGGCACTTGAAATACACATTAATACAGCAAGTTATGTTCATAATTACAATGTATCAGACTAGCAATTTGAAGAGTACACTTATCTTTACATGTTGATCAGTTTATAGTTTCATGCATCACTATCGACAGTCGCGTTCCAACAGAAGCAACTCTCAGCGCACGGTGACGGGCACATACACAGTTGTGCCGTCTGCCTTCAAGCAGCCCGGCTACCTCAGGCTGGACATGGGCACCATTGGCTGTGAGTCCAGCGTGTTTCTACAGGGTGGTGCATAAGTTACTCACCTTTTTAAAAACGCTATAACTATAAAACCAGGAATGGTAGAGAGATGAGGTTACTTTTATCATATATTAAAGAGGAAATTCTAAAGTTGTTTTTTGTGAATGTTTACTACCAACAGTTTACACTTATCCTTGTTAGTGAGTTTTATAGTTATAGCGTTTTTAAAAAGTCAGTGACTTATGGGCCACCCTGTATTTATAAATGCATAAATAAGGATGATTTAATGGGTGGATTATTGCTTAATTTCAAATTCAACGGAAAAACTATTACGATCCTTTACAGTTGAGGAAGAAACTAATTATTGCTTAAGGAAGGTTCCGAATTTAACTCAATACAAAAAATAGAAACAGAATAAATTATAAGCACCGAGTATCTTACGTCTTATATAGAAACATTATTGAGCGTATTTTGTTCTCAAGGTTTTGTGAGTTAAATTTACCTCAATAATAAATCGAGCATCTGCGACGACAGTACAATATTCGCAGCATTACCACTTTAAATTAAAAAGGATTTGATCCTAAATTTCTCCTAGAATGGAAATGATTTGAATCTTTATTATAGACTATTTCACATCACAACTGATTTTGCTCACAAGCGTAACGAGGGAGAAGTTTAAAGCCTGCCATTCGAATTATGCTTCAGCTTCATCTACAATCAACAAAATCTAAGCACAAGGTAGCGCATAGGTAGAGTACTCTTTTAAAATGCCCCCGTCTGCAAAATTGTGTGAGAAAATAATGCATCTATTGCAGTTATGTTTTGTACGTATAGTAATTACCTTACCCTAATTATTATGAAAATCTACGCATAGCAAAATCAAACGAAACTAGTAAGAAATTTTGAGTGCTGGAGTACGTCGCGCTTGATAGATGTGTGCACTTACAAAAGCGTATAAAAAGCTTGCTGAAATAATTCCGAGTAGATAGTGGCAGAGTATTTATTTGATTTTCATATTTTCAAGACAGACATTTTTTAAGATCAGTAAATGCCTTTATTTCTGCGTTTAATCTGGCGAATTCTGGCTAGGAACCCAACGACTCCAACACCTCCTTGCAGGTCAACATAACAACTTCAATCTGTGCGCTAAAATCCCCAGGGCCTCACGATTATAGCTTTGGTATCGCAATACTGAAGCCACCTTTGCCTTCTGCAAACAAATTACAGCATCAGCCTAGCAAGTTGATGCGAGCATGGGAACTCTTACTGCTGGATCTTGTGAAAACTTCTACTATGCGTCAATTTTATACAAGTACAGGGCGCAGCAACATTACTTCCATTTTTCGAAGCGCTTCGGTTTGAAAAAGAGGAAGTTATACTGCTGCACCCTGCATTTTTCCCGTGAATTCTGCTTAAAAAATTTTTACATTATTCAGCGTGTAATGTATTACGCATCCGATGTCGGAAGCGGAAAATGTAATCTGAGAAGCAGCTTGGAAAAGCTGATATTTCATTGCCGAAAAATCTGCTGAACGGAACTGGAAGATTTGTTTCTTTAGAGCTCAGTTTTTGGAAGCTTCTGTAGCAAAGCTGGGTTACATGAACAGCAAGCGGGAGTGCTCTAGCAAAGCCATCTTTTCAGCAATTGGGAATAAATATCCCCGAGTATTACTAGTCAGTGAAATAGAACAGAAGTTTACTACACTGAGTGTACCAATTTACGTACACCGCGCACAAACCAGACGAGATTACGGATTGCCGGAGGCAGGCGGGCGGAAAGTTTATTAAGCATTGCATTTTAAAGTGAATATGAAATGGTAGTCGGTGTCTCGCAGTGCTGGGGTCGGACGTGACAGGCAACGTGAGGCTGTACCCCGTGCTGGTGGAGGACGACAAGGAGGTTTTCGTGGCGTGTACCAATTTCGGACTCTTCCATGCTGGTGAGCAGCTGCTCTAATTTTGTAATGAATTTATTTAAGTGAATTGACTGTAGTCTATCTATTTAAGCCAATTGAGTATAGCTGTAATTTAGTAATCTGTCTATTTAAGAGAATTAAGTGTAGCTGTAATTTGGTAATCTGTCTCTTTAAACGAATTAAGTGTAGCTGTAATTTGGTAATCTGTCTGTTTAAGCGAATTGAGTGTAGCTGTAATTTAGTAGCCGCCCTATTTCCCTAACATTCAGAAGTAAGGGTAGCGGCACAAGCTGTCGGCGCAAGTGCGGTAAATTATTTAGGAAAATTGTTAATTATTTGAGAGGCAGTTTCAATAATGAGTTCTTCTTCGCTCCTTCCCAGTAATACATTGGAACTATACGGAGATTAGAGGCTATGATATAGTAAATGGCTATCAAATCAACATATTCGAACATTCTTTATTTCTTCGCTTCGATGCTCTTTTTTATACTAACCATCAAAAATAATTACATCAAGTTTTCTATCACTTCACAACTAAGGGTAATTAAAACAAACGTAAAATTTATTTCCGTGCCATCATAATGTTTTCGCAGAAATGTTACCGGGGTAGCATAAAATTGACAGAACTGCTGCGCATTCTTCATTACCAGTAAATCCACACAAGAAAATTCACGTGTGTTTACTGAATTTTTTCGTTTTATTTGGACGCGGGCTTTGCGAAGGACGCGGGCTTTGCGAAGGAGTTTTCACATTGAAGGATGTACCTTTGGTATCCACAATACAATGCTTACAATACATGTATATCCTACCGAATTTCCTCCTATCCATATTCTTAAGAGCGTGACAGAAAGACGGGCTAAGCAAAGAACAAACTGTGTATTATTATATGGTGGAATGGAGCAGGACCCGAGTGCATCACCAGCACACGTGAGCAAAGCGCCGTGCAAGCCTCCCTCTCTCCCTCTCTCCCTCCCTCACTCCCTCTCTCCCTCCCTATCTCTGACACATCCCCACCAAGAATGCACTTCTAGTGCACGTATCTGCACTCAAGCTACAGATGGACTTTCCAATGAAGAAATTATTATATGGAAATATTGTAACGTTTCAAAGAATTTTCATAAATTTTCCAACGTAGCAAATAGATTTAAGCGAATTGACTATGGAGCTACACTCCCAACAAGTCTTGTGCAACAAGCAAAAGTGCCTCGCATATTTTTTGTAAAAATTTGGTATAATAGAATACAATGATAATGTGGGTATGATAAATTATGTAGTAAATAAAATCAGGATTATTTATGCATGAAATAATAGAATCATTGTCTAAGGTAGTTTTCTCGTGCCCGAGTCGCTTGCCACATAGTACTGGCAGAGGAAATGCCCAGCACTCGACGGCTTCAGAAATCAAGTGCCTGCGACGTTAGTGTAAAATGACGCGGTCTCGTCGTCGGTGAGAACTTTTCAGTTCCAATGTACCTAATATGTTTCTTTTTGATTGCAGAATATGCCTACACGTTCTTGACCCCCGGCGCAGTTGTATCGGGGGATGTAGGAGACCTGAAAAGAGAATTGGTGAGAAAGGGCATCCCATTGGCTGGGTCTATGTCATCGGTGGATCAATCTTGCTTCGAGTACGACATCGAGGCTCACCGTAACTCCCTCCAAGCTGGTAGTAAGTCTCCAAGTTCCCTGGGAAATGACATAAATGTTGATAGAAGTCACATCCGAACAGATCCTGTCAGAAATGCCCACTGGAACCCGTTTATACAGGCGGAGGGCAGGCCTGTACGACCAAGAAATCCTCTTTGGTACGATACAAAAGCTTAGTGCACGATCTTCTTGATCTTGGTCTGAAAGTTTATAAAAGGAGATCTCTACGTGCTTTCAGAGGTGATTTATAGATTCATCAAAGTGATTGTCTTTTTCGAAATCTCAAGAATGATTCTTAAGCTTTCAATTTTCAACATAGGAAGTTTGAATAATGCAAGCATATGATTGCTGGAATCAGTTTTCAGTCGTGTTGACAGATGAGAATACGTTTTCTTTCAAGCAGTCGAAAATTTTCTATAAATCAATGCACCTCTCAGCCATCAGCTAACAGATTTTGTTAATCTAAAGGCACCTGTTGGAATTATGCTGAGCTTTTTTTCCTTATTTCATCCTCTTTGTCTCCTTTCATGATGCGCTAGAGAAATTATTTAATATTATTTAATGAACTGTGTTGAATTGGGGCAAGCTGGGCAGAAAATTATCTCATCAAACCAACTTTTCAAGTGCATTTCATTCACTCTCTGGCAATAACACAATTAAAAAAATAACGCAGATACTATAAGATATGAACGATGTTCGTTAGCTAACGAACGCTGTAGTGGCGAACACAGTATTTTAATTCTAGGTAAATTATTTGTTTCAACGCAATCCATTTGAAGCTGTTCTGCTATTTAGGTTGACTTTACTTTATAAATTTCCATCGTTCCTTTACCTATAATTTTATCCCAAAGAAATTTGGTTTTACAATGGACTGTACACGATGAAAAGTTCACATTTAAAGCTTTATTATTTCCAGTCCATGAACCGTGATGGGGTCTTTCAGTACAATTGAAAATTATTCCAAAAAACTCTCCCTTAAATACAATATAGAATTAATGACCAGAGTGTATTTATTGTTTATTTATGGGTATTATTTTTCACTAATATATTTCTACAGATAAAAAACAGAATAAATCAACTCAAACTTCAAATGAAATCAAATCGTTTTATTTTTCCATAATAGAACTAAGTGACTCTTCTTTTTTCACTTTGAAATAATAAAAAATTCCGCCTTTCTTCTGCTGCTCTTATCAATTTTACGTTACAGGGGCTGCCTCTTAACTTACTTAGGCTCTAATGCAATCTTGTACAGCTGTGCTGCTTAGCAAACACAAATCTTCTACAAAAGTCGCAAACCATCGAAAATTACACTCGATACACGATTAAATCCAAAATAGAAATCCTATTCTGAATAGCAGTAACAATATTTCAACACTATTACAGTGATGATCAGATCTCTTGAATAAAGTCAAGACAGTAGTTTAACATCGCAGTCGAGAGAAGGATAGAAATTTGTGTCTGTTTGCATTTATACCCTGAAGTATTGTTTGATGTTGGAAATGTAAAGTTTGTAAGATTTGAGCAAAGAAAATATATTATAAGGTTCTAGGTACCTCCTGGCAGTACCGTCCGTGTTAGGATTATTACAAAATATTGGTGCTCCTCTAGTAGAAAATAAGGATTATTTAGGCAATATGAGATAATTTTTGTCCCACCACAGTTATGTCATTGCTTTCACGACGTACGTTTTTCCTAACTCAAGAACCGTAGATTCTACCAAAATTGTATTAAAGAAAATCGTATTGGAGGAGCACATATCAGTTTTAAAAGACACTTGCAGGCTCATCATTCTACGAAAGACGATTCTTTAGCTGGATTTCGAAATAATACCCGACTTATTTTACGGGAACATTTCCTCGTCTGAGTTTTTTTAGCAGTTGAACTTAGTACAGTGCACCTGATAATCAACAAACAAGCTATGACAGTGACTACAGGTATTGCTAACTGTAGCCTTTTAAGCAAGAATGTACTTCAAGTTGCTGTTTCTGTAACCTTCTCTGCGGTGTCGCCGACCTCCTTTCAGTTTCCTTTACTCGGGAAAAGCACTCAAATAAAGAAGGAAATTTTATTTTCTTTCCTTTACGATGGTTTTGTTCCAGTAACAATGAAAACACTAAACACATTGTTTCCCGTCTACTACGTATATCAGGTGACGCAGTAGTAGCTTACAATGCAACTCTTCAGAACAGTTTGTCAAACACTGTTCATCAGAACCTTTCGTCCCTTTCTTCCGTGACCAAAACTTTCCAGAGTTTGATGACGTGTATGCAAGAAAATTGAGGTACAAGTTTGACGGAGTCTCTCGCCGAGCTCGTTTGAAACTTGAGTACGAGTTTCTTAGTGGTTTTCTCTGAGAGACTCACAACATCGAAGTACGCGTCATCAAGTGCGAGTTTTCTTGCATGCCGTTGAAACAACCCAGCAAAAAGAGAAAAAGGGAGACAAGGAAGAACTGAAATGCAGTGTTCACTAAGAATTAGTACCTCGTAAAATTTCACCTGAAAAATTACAGACTCCACGAAACTTTATTGACAGAGCTGCGTAAGTCGTAGAAGTTGCAGTCTCATAATCAACTCGTTTATTAGCTCAATTTTAAGGGCAAACCAATTAGCTCGAGTAAAATTTTATTGAAACAAAAATAAAAATTATTGTGTACTTTTATTATTATTGTAAATACAACTAAATTATTATCACCATACTTATACTATACTATAAGTATAGGTCTTTGAACCTATAGTATCTGCTGGAATAGTTTCAAAACTTGTATAGCTCGCTTGCACGGAATGCCGACCCATAGTTCCACAAAGAAAAAGAAGAAAAAATTAAAATACTTGGTTTACATAACTATGAAGCAACCCTACACAGACACTAGACGCAGCTCACGTGCGTTATGATGAAGATCTTGTGGTTGCATGGAGCACAGCCATCAACAACGAGGCCCAGCAAGTCAACAACTAACCAAGACCTCACATTAAATTAATCGTAGCTAGGGACTATACCTTCACTGCTTCTACTTTAATGTCACTAACCTATTATGCGTGCATTCTTAGTATGATAGTTTATGAACGACAAGGCATTTAACAAATCGCTCTTCTAACCCTTCCTATTTCGGATTTCAATATCTAATTTACAACCAACGTCAGTTTTATTTATTCCAAGCATAGTTCGTCAATATAGTACAGAAATTCTTATTATGGTTAATTTATCCTTGATCAGATATTCAAAGTTGAATTTATTATGCTATGCATTGCCATTAAGTTCATAGACCATTTTGTTACTTCACTGGGTTTTCAAATCAAATTCCAACCCAATTCTGATATTTCTCAATGCATCGCAGCCAACCAATTTGACGAAGTTAGTGGCACCGGCATGCCTGAAGCGAGCACTGGCAAAAGGATGCTTTGAACATCAAAGTTAGGTCAATTAGAGGCCGTGCATTTCCACTGGTACCCGCCGAAGGGCATGGGCTCCTCTTGTGAATATCGTCCTCTGGTAGATGCCTGCAGTGCTGGTTACCAGGGCCCCTTCAGTAACTATCTCGTTCTTTACAACATCAACTCAAGTACATATGGATATATAGGTGAGCAATAAGCTTTGGGAAGAAGAGATCAATAAACGATCTCGACTCGGTGTTACGTAAACTTGGATTTGAAAAAACAAGCGTAGCTTGAGATTACCCCGCTCTTTCTCTCCACAGATACTGAGGTGTACATTTATATCCAATGTCAATGTGAGGAGTATTTGTCACTTCAAAAACATAAGCACTAATAGCAAGTAATCTGGTAGTAAATGAGTAACTCAATCACAAATTGCAATGCAATAATACATCTCAATTAAAATTTTTACTATAATTTTTGTGTCGTTAACCTCAAAGAAAAACTAATGACAGATAAAAAACTGGGAAAAGGAGAAAGTAAACAGCACAGAGTAAAGAAAGTTGTTGTGCTGGTGGTGGCCATAGTGAGAAGGGCGAGGGAATTAGGAGAGAGCGGAGTGCTCCATTAGGTGCTCCATTATCTGCGCCAGGCACCTCATTTCGCCGAAGCCAGTCAATGAACTTTCCGCGGTCAGCCGTGAGAGAAGCAATGTTACTGAAAATGCAGGGAGCTGCAGTCAGCCGCGAGAGAAGCAATGTTACTGAAAATGCAGGGAGCTGCAGTCAGCTGTGAGAGAAGCAATGTTACTGAAAATGCAGGGAGCTGCAGTCAGCTGTGAGAGAAGCAATGTTGCTGAAAATGCAGGGAGCTGCAGTTAACCGTGAAAGAAGCAATGTTACTGAAAATGCAGGGAGCTGCAGTCAACCGTGGAAGAAACCATGTGACTGAAAATGCAGGGA
>VCRD01003748.1:40113-56160 GCA_006783055.1 Trinorchestia longiramus
AAGTTTTCTGCAAATGGAGTAAACATTAGGAAATGGCCGAGAGTTCTCTCGGTCTCATAACCATAACCATGAAGTACTGAAGTACCAACATCCATTTTAACTTCAAGCTTGTTCTTCCTGATACTTAAAATAAATTGTGAAGCTTCCGTAAACTTCTCTTTTTCCGTAAACTTCTCTTTTTCCGTAAACTTCTCTTTTTCCGTAAACTTCTCTTTTTCCGTAAACTTCTCTTTTTCCGTAAACTTCTCTTTTTCCGTAAACTTCTCTTTTTCCGTCAACGTCGCAGTTCGTTTTATCTCAGCGTGTGCGTGATACATCTTCATAATAATCTCGATATTAGGTTTATTGATATCTAGTACTTTATCATACAAAACGAAAGAACTATGAAAACGACAGCTTATTTAAAAAAAGACACCTTAAGGCGATTGGAGTATTATATTAATAATCGCCCATTAGATCCTTAGTCTGCAGTTCTGAAACCTCGAAATCTCGAAAACCGTGCGCTATAGTTATGTGCAATGATGAACACTACAGAGCACTGAATGCATCTACCTTTGGCAACTTCCCTCTTGTACCAGTGAACGGAAACCTCGAAACATATGTTGGGTTCCCAGGTAAAAAGATGCACAGAAGAGCTGGCTTCGCTACAAAGTCAGTAAGAGAAGTATCTCACACTCGCTTCAGTTGCAAGCTGGGGTGCTCGTTCAAGAGAATCCCTTTCTTGTCGACAGAGCAGAAGCGCCCCGTAACAAATGTGAAGTTACTTCCGCTCCATCAAGTCCGTCCGTTTCTTTTAAAAATGCCTCTCAGCCACCCTAGCACCGAGTCTACGTTTGTGAGATTTTCCTGAGTCTGAGTCTACGTTTGGCAATAGCAGGCTCTCTCAAGACTTTCCGGCTCGACAAGGTTTGTCCACATGGCTGAAAATGCTTGTAGTCGAACGATGGATGCTGGCTTAGCATTATATTTGCGATGTTCTCTATCGCGAATCTTGAATGCATTCATAAAATGTTTCATATATTAACGCTTTAGATGACGTGTGTGCTTTGCGATGCTGTTGTTGAAGCGAGGCAGCAACTGGCAGCACAGCACTGCTTGCATCCCAGCAGTCTTCTCAGTGCCGTCTTGGCTCTCGTGCCAGTTGGAAGTGCAACAAGTTTCCCTCGAGGCATGTTCTCCAGAGCTTCTCATGCTTATTGACAGGCAAGTACAAAATTAACAAAGCTGTGTAATATGTGAGGATTCAGACGAATATATTGAAAAACTTGGGACAACGATACCTAACTTCGTTTAATAAACAGCCATTTTAAAGCAGAAATTTCCCCTCGCCGTGCAGTAGTTTCAGAGGAGAAGGGAAATATAGAAAACAAGAAAAATTTATGAGATTCACTCCTTCCAAATTTTTTCAATGTCGATCTACCGGTCATAAAATATTCTGTGTACCGAACACAAAATGGTTGGTGAAAAAAGATACTTAAATCTCAGGACCAATTTCCGTAGACTTTTGCATCATACAGTATGCATATGATGTTTCCGAGAGTTACGGTGACCGTACTTTTGAAGCTGCGTCTCTTGTGAATATTTATCTGCAGAAATAAGGAAACAAGTAGGAAAGGGTTGTTGCTTGTATGGTGTTCACATCCTTGGGAACAGAAAATGATGAAATTAATTAACTAGTCTTCCAGAGCCGTAAACTCGACCAACAACACACTCTCACAATCATTGAATTTACGGTGTGTCGTCAGGAGCAATCTTGAAGAATATAAAGTTTCTAAGAAACAAGGCCATTCTCAACGTCAGACCACGATTAGCTCAATATTAAGTTTTCCTAATTCTGAAGAGAACAATGCATATACGATCAAACTTTTATTAAGTATCATTATCCATTTTATGTACCTGGTAGCCGTGAACCAATTTTTAAATTTTGTCAATGCATGTGTGAACGACAGTAACCGGAGGTAGACTTTTTTATAATATTTTTTCACCAAATTACAACGTTGTAGTTCATATAACAAGCGCTCAAAAATGAAACACTGCCTACCTCTGCACATGCTGCTGGCACCTCCCACTGATATCATGACTATCTTTCCTTATTTGCTTTCACCCGATATGAATGGTGTGCTTCGAAGAGCTCTGTTTTAACAACAATATGAGCTGGAGCTCTTCAGCCTGAGTGTTCAAGTCAAACTAACCCGCTAAAACTCTCGCAGATTGAAATGATAATAAAGCTTGTGAAGCTGAAGCCTAATCACATGGGTAAGACAACGTCCGCGACAACCGAGCGTCGAATCGCTTTAATGAAGGTTAACTTTGTGTCGTGATACCAGGATTTGGAGTGCGACACGTTATGAAGATCGTTTCAGCTATAAAATAAGACGAATTTAAAACCGTAGTTTTCTATGTCCACCACAATTTCTAATATTATTTGTAAGATACACTCTTCTCCTCATTCAAGAGTCTTTTCCACATGATTTGTTCTTAATGATGGAAACAATTAACTTCATCCATAATGCAACCAATACGTTTACCAGTATTGCATACAAGTGTCCAAACATACAAATTGCAGAAGGACAATTGCACTGTTAAAATAAAGTCATGTTACTTCATGAACTTTTGATATATTTCAATCCCAGTCAGTGCACTTCCAGGGGTAGCCATAAAATTATATGTTTGACTTACAAATTACCCAAATAATGCATATACTGTTTACGCACACATATTGAAATACACTTAAAATTTGCTTCATCGGTAAATTTTGACTTAAACCACTGATTACTTGCTTTGCCCCAGTGACTGATTATTGCAGCATACTATTATATAACCGTGAGAAAATTATGCTTTCGCTAGAGTGCATAGTTATAAAAAAGGCGAAAACCAAATAATAAAAACAATGTAGCAGTTTTCACAAAATCCACTGGAATAGCGAAACTGAAATTTGTCAGTTTTTAAAACAAACGGCGAGATCGTCGGTTTCAAAGTCATTTTGATCATCTGATATTGATATAGAAAAACATAATGCGTTACAAGAACCTGTGCCAATAATGACAATCCTGGCGCGGGAGTTCAGGACCCAGAAGCTTCGCCAAAGCAACGATTAAGAATTCAAATCAACCGTTGTTGAGGTTGGAAAATCTAAAATTCTCAGTTTCAAGTGAATGCACGGTAAAAAATACAAGCTTTTTTAATGAAGTTTATTTAGGTGGTGGCAAAAGCGATTCCTTCGCCCTAAAATAATTCACCGTAACACAAAATTACTTTTTTAACTGAGTGACCTGACTTGACTCTTTGACGACCAAATGAATCCTGGTGTCCCCGTTGAAAAAGTTTGCTAAAACGAAACTTAAGGTCTTCATCAACTCTGCACTGCACTCGAGAGCTATAAAATTCTCAAAGTATGTTACAGTTCTTTGTGTTTCGACGCAGCCTGCAGTATTATCGGCCAGTGATTAGTGCGCGGTTGCGCTGTGTTTTTCTTTTAAGGAAAAATATGATCGGTAGAGGGTTATACAGTGTCAAGACTTGATGAACATTCTGCCCTAAAGTTTGGTGCAAGACTTCAGGCAACTCAAGGTGCCTGGCAAGCTCACCATCTCCTGTGATCGCCTGTCATGCAAAGTGGGTACGTGTAGGACGAGCATCCCGAGGAGCAGGGGGAGTCGCAGCATCTACCAGCTTTGTCTCACTTCATTGCTACATAGGCTAGGCTATTCAAACTCTAATAATACGCCTTTACTTTGTATTCAACAATTCTTCTAGAATTCATCTAGAAGTGGATAAACAAACTTGCTCCATTCGCAATATCAATAAAGAATCTTCAGGTTAAAATAAGAAATACTGTATATAGAGATATTATTTCATTATAGTCCACTGTTGCCAATACAGTTGGGGATATGGCTTAATTAATTACTTCTGTTCAATTTCTAACGATCTTCCCAACACAGTGAGACTTTGCCGTACGTTTTTTTCTCTAGTTTTGAGCAAGGTAGCAAAACATAAGAAAACTCCTTCAGGAAGATGTCTTCCAGCTCTCTCGCTCAGTACACTTCTGACGCTCAACGCTACGGGTACTACACCAAACTGCACAGCGCTGCTCATGTTAGCGCAAACAGGAGCTAACTCGATGATATTTGATGTACAGGATGTTTCAGAATTAAGGAAACCAGATTTGCATATTAACACGTTGACTCCGATTGCCTGATTGGTGTAAAACTTCACTTTGTACGCATAGTCACTAGAAGGATCTGAAAAAATTACAGAACCTAACCTAAGTGGTACACATACGTACCACTTCGGAGTCAACGTGTTAAATAAATCATTTACAACCAATGTTTAGTTATTTAAATCTTATATTATTTAAGGGAGTAAGATAATCTTTCTATTTCAAGTATTTACATTTTAAATTCATACTTTATATAATGGCTGTGGATCGAAATATCGTTATCAAGCTACACACAAAAGGCGAGAGTAACGTATCAGTTACAAAAAAGTTAAAAATGAACGGTTCAGCTGATGGAAAATTGTTAAGTTTAAGGAGACTGATACAACCTCTGATAAACAAGGACGAGGCTGGAAACGAAGTGTTCGGACCAAAAAACTTATCAAAAACACGCGGGAGAAGTTGCGTCGAAAGCCACGTCGATCTCATCGAGAACTGGCTGCAGAAGCCTGTATTAGCAAAACTTCAATGTATCGAGTGTTGAAGGAGGATCTGGGAGAGAAACCTTACAAAATGATGAAATGTCATCAGGTTTCTGAACATCATGAGAGAATGAGGGCTGAAAGAAATCGTCACATCCTTAACAAGATAGCTGAAAGCACTCTCTCGAACTTGGCGTTCACAGATGAGAAAAAATTTGACATTCTACAAGTTGTGAACCATCAGAACGACCGAGTTTGAAGTTCCTCAAGTTCAGTCGAGGATATGATTGTTACGAGACGTCAAAATGCACAGTCTGTCATGGTTTGGGCCAATCCAAACCAATTGAAAAATTTTTATGTAAATTAATTAGTGTAATTCCCTCGACATGTATTTTACGTTACACGTTGCATAAATCATGGTTATTAAGTTAAGTTTCGATAACATCCATGTCCTGTACTTTTCCCCAATGTCAAGCAATAAGCAGAGGAGGACTCCATGACTGCGGTATTGGTACCAAATATATAGAAATGAAATCAGTTACTGAAACCTTTCTGATCACGACGATCCAGTGAATGCGATTGCTGCTGAATGAGGCGATCGACTCGATATGATGAGCCCTATATTCCTGGGGATAATGTCTTGGGCGAGGACCTAATACTGAGGCTTGGAGGTCATGTTGAGCTCCTGCTCGCTGCAGACCCAATACCAGCAGGCCTCGCTGTCCGCATATCGGCTTCATATTCGAGAAATTCCTTGGGTTCCTGAGCTGAGCCTCCCTTGAACAGGCTTTATTTCCTACAAAATTCCTGAGCGCATGCCACGGACAAATCTCCCCCGAGCCTGCATCAAAGGTAGCTTGCTAGTGAAGTTCAGTTGTTGAAGGATTTCTATATTTCTTTATGAACTTTATGTTAGACGGGTTATACTCTCCCTACACCGTTGCTCAGATTTGGTTTTAGAATGGTCTACAACAAAAAATCCAAAGACAAGGACGTTGCTTCAATAACTTCAGAATTATGCGAAAAGTGAACTAAAATACCAGCGTCTTTATGTACCGTAAAGTAACCTACTATTTGAATGGGTGTTTCATAACCCGAGAACAGGTAGCAAATGGCAAAAAAAATCCATCAGATGGATATCTACATATTACTTTGTTCACGTACCAACTGGTACCCACATAGAAAGTTTATTATTCTCGTTAATTGAACAGTTATCTCAGTTCATCAAACCAGCGAACACTGTTTTTGCGAAGTGGAATTTACATAGAATGTGTGCTCATAGAAACAAAATGTAGGGAATAGAATATTTGCAGCGTTGGGCATTGCAAGCCTACAATAATTGCTTCACAGGCAATTCAATAAAAATCTGCTATATCGACGTGAGAGGAAAGTTGGCCAATTTGTCGTATGGTTTGATTACAGCCTGAACAGCACTCGAAGTTGGGCGACAAATTTATTGGAATCCAAGGCCGTCTTTTCTCTCACGATATTTTAAGCGAAGAGTTTAGCAAGCGAACCGAGCATGAAATACACACTGCGTAGCTGCAGTGCAACACAGCTCAATACTTTTGTCTTTGCTGCACCTTTCATTTAAGACAGAGCAGTCCACTTCAAAGCTAGTGAAAACGCTCGAGAGGAGGGTTCAAACTCGTAACTTTTGAACCCTTGTAAGAATAGAATAGAATAGAATAGAATAGAATAGAATAGAATAGAATAGAATAGAATAGAATAGAATAGAATAGAATAGAATAGAATAGAATAGAATAGAATAGAATAGAATAGAATAGAATAGAATAGAATAGAATAGAATAGAATAGAATAGAATAGAATAGAATAGAATGAGGGGATAGAAACAAGCCTTTTGGCCCATTCTTGGGTTGGTATCCAAGTCCCATGCCGTACTTCTAGCCAAGCGATGGTCATACACAAACTGACCACAGCAGCAGCGGGCCTCGAACCCGGGTCTTCTCGCATCGCAAGCGAGTTCGCCCACCAGTCGACCAAGCTGGTGGTGTAATGTTTGTGTTATTGCTTAATTCAGACACAGCAAGGTTGGTTACACTAGATGTGCTGGGTATATTTCCACATTATAGCCACTATAATGATCTGTGTGCGAGCTGTCAAGTACGGAATCAAACAGAGCATAACATTACTTTACAAGAGTGCAGCATCAGATACATTACCATGGTAATCTCGAGGAATAAGCCTGTGCATTGCATGAACGTATCTATCTCTGACACTGTGCTAATGAATATGATTCCTATTGTATTCGTTTCTCATGGTCGACAGCAGCGGTAACATTGGCAGCGTCAGTATTGATTCTCAGTATTTGCAGTGTTAGCATTGGTTCCGTCAATATTGTCAGTGTTAACATTGGTTTCGTCAATATTGTCAGTGTTATAATAGCATTGGTTCCGTCAATATTGTCAGTGTTAGCATTGGTTCCGTCAATATTGTCAGTGTTAGTATTGGTTCCGTCAATATTGTCAGTGTTAGTATTGGTTTCGTCAATATTGTCAGTGTTAGCATTGGTTTCGTCAATATTGTCAGTGTTAGCATTGGTTTCGTCAATATTGGCAACGTCAGCATAGATAGGGCCAGTATTTGCTGTGCACAAACGCTCCACACAGACTTGACTTCACTCGTGAAGCAACCAGTCTGACGTACTCCGGCATTTTTCTCTAGGAAGAAAAGTACGTTTGTTTATTGGATTTTGGATGGGTTCTTGAAACATGATTCACTGCTCTCTAGCATCGGACCTCTTTAAATCCCGGCCTCCTGAATCAGCGCTGGAACTCTGAGCTCACCAGCATGAGGACGTGCAGGCGACAAGGCTCAAACAAACGAGTTCTGGCCTCTGAGAATTAATCTCTTCTGCTACACACGAGGCGAAAAAATTGTGAAATACATCAAGTGTTTGTACTTCAATAATTTCTTTGCAAGAAATAATAAATCTAATATTTGTACGTACCATATACAAAATTTATTATCAGATTGAGAATGAAAATATATTTAGGAGTATAATCACACACTCTCGCAAATTTGTCACATCAAAACTATTATATGTATTTGTAGCGGTAAATAATGCACACTAATATTAGATAAAAACCAGAGTTCTGTTGAAGCTTTCTCATCATTGTACATAGTTCAGACAGAGTACACAGAACAGTAGAAGTTTCGATCCCAAGTCTGTTCGGAGGCAAGAGGTTCAAAGCTGGAGTCGCCTTTACAGTGTACTAGCTTTGCTGCACATTTGATCACCTTCCTGCAACAGGGAGAGATACACTATTGCACTTCAATACCTAAAATAAAAAATGCATCGCAGTAGCGAACGACATGAAACAATAAACTAGTCTATTTTCCTCCGTCCGAGCACTGAAGCGCGACTTTTGGAACCGACAACGAAGAGAAAAACACTTTCTCGGAAACTTCAATGGGTTCACCAAAGAAAACTTCGAAATTGGACCTGATGGTCACTTCAAAACAACTCTTAATTCTTGAGCGAACAGGGTCTCCAAGTCAGCAATGGACTTGGAATAGAACGCAAGCTAACTCTTAGAACGACAAGGTTTTGTGTATTTACAGCAAAATGATCGTATTATTTGAAACCAAACCGAAACATTGACTTAAGAAATATTATTATTTATGCTCATGAAACGAGCACAAGAGAAACAACTGGACACGCACGGATGTTTATTGCAGATGATCTCATACATTTTTTTTTTAGAAAAACAGAAATGCCTCGTCTGCCTGTATATTTCAAAGTATTTAGTCGTCTTTCACGATCAATTAAGACAACACATTCAGAGACCTGTAAGCTTCACCCGACGGGTTTTATGAAACATTAGACAATTTAGCCTCACAATTACAGACCAGCATGAAGGGCTGGAATGCACGTGACGTCACGACTGTCATGAGACCCTGTGTGTTGTTATGGCATCTGGTCGGAGCGTTTTATTAGGGGCATTTAACATCTCAACTTTATTAATAAGAGAGAAATGAAATAAATATAAAACAATGAAAACTCTCATTCACTGTAGGTCGTTCTCGCCATGAAAAGCTAAAAGTGTTGTCAAATTAAAAATAAACTCGTAGTTAATCTATTTACAGTAAAATTTTCCACTAGCCACCAACACGAATATTCTTGATTCTGCGTTAACAGGTAGAGGCATCATCTAGGAAAAGCAATGTCTTAAAAGATTCGAATGTTTTCCTGCCAATAGTAGAAGGCATGAAATTCAGCTCGAGGCGATCCCTATCCTTGATTTTATCCTTCCGAGTCAACCAGCGTTGACACCAACACTGCTATCGCCTGATGTTGACGATACTGCCAAGATGTTTCGCTGAGTCGGGCAGCGAAAAAATTAAGAAATCTATTCGGAACAAGTCTTCGCGTTTTCAACTACTGCACACTTACGGGATAAAATATCAGAGTTTACGTGTTTTTTAACCAAGGGTGAGCTTTATATGGAGCCCTGAGTGTGCCTCAGTGACGTTAGTGTCTCCTTATTCTACACTGTCAGTGCTGCTGGAGTTACTGTTTGATTATTTTTCAATGGTGGTCGGCGCTCCAACCTACACCTACGAAAGAAAAACCAGAGAGAGTAAAATATTCGTTCCATTGTTGGGGTCGTGACATTTGCTGGTGACACGCAACTAAATTATTTTCTACAGAGTTTTGTTGGCCTCCGTTTATCAAATCACTCAAACGTCACAATGGAAGGCTAGGGATCATTTCTATAACTGGCGTTGTGAATTGGTTCGCCCAATTGGAAGTAGTATTCTAAATATTGTTGCCGTTTATCAAAATTTGGATAAAAACTTCCAAAATTTCCACTGTTTATGCACAATAGTGCTTTTAACATTTATGCTGACGTATTGGTATTCATTGTAAAATAATTTCCTTACAAAGTCATTCGGATAACTACGTATCACTGTTGTGCTCAGACGTAGATTGTACCTTTAAAATACCTAAAAAATTCTAAATACATCAAAGAAACTGTCTCTGCTCTATGGAAAAGTGAACACTACACAATATTTACCAACTCTGCTAAAGTTTTGGCAAAATAGACGTAATTTCAAGTTTTTGAGTACTTTCGTTGTGAAGACATAAGAGGGACACAACCGTACACACAAACTTCGGTAGTCGAGAACGTTCTTGTCAGAGAAATTCTGCTAAAATGATCCCAATATCCTCGGTAATCGGAGAAGAAGCTGTTTCTCTTGTTTTGGCCCCGGTTTGTTATCTTGCCCTCGCAGCTCGGCCCTGTTTACTGAGGCGCCCTCTAAAAGATGGGTAGAAATCAGAGCCCTATTGCTATCGACGGGAGCAGTGCTCCAGCCATGAAAGCAGGGTTCGTGAACTCCAGGACCAAACACGTGTGGTGCATTGGGCGCGTTTTCACGCTGGAATAATTCTTCAATAATGCAGTCTCTATCACAGGATGGCCAGACGCAACAGAAAGCTAACCTTTGCCTCATGGACGTTAGGAAGGAGCTACACGTCGTTGCCTGTGCGCGCCGGAACAGCAGAATATGTAGGAGATGGCAACAGGAACAAACCGATTGGTCCTTTCTGTGGTTGCTACCCAAAACCCAAGCTATTTATGGCATCAATCACGCTCAAGCATCTTAACCATGCACAGACACTTCAGTCACTCAAGAAAGATAGGAAGATGGGGGAGGAGGTAACAGTCATACTCTGTCATAAACTTCTAAGCAATAATTACTGACTCGCATTACTCAATAATTATCATCTTACTCTTCAGGCACAAAGGTTACTACAGTACACAATAGTTATATGACTTGCAGTACGCAATAATTGTCCAACTCGCAGCAAGCAACTACTATTTGACTCTCAGTGCATAATAAGTACACGACTCGTGCTACATAGATAATTATTCCAAGACTCGAGGTATTTATAAGCTACATGACTCGTGCCGCATATCACGTTAGCCCATTAATGACGAGCGGTTCCATTTGGAACCAGGGGACAAAAATACATATTTTAACTGTATTATCAAGTATCGATTTTAGTGGGTTAATTGGTTCAATACAAAGCTTGTACATTTTCTAAACAGGTTTGGTTCTTATACGCCGGTTACACCATATTCAGCTGGCCTTGAAAAATTGTAAGGGAAGGGTACATCCAGTAAATAATTCTCGTCATTAATGGGTTGGGAATGGCACACATTAATATGACTTGTAGTATACAGAAACTATACGACTAGTGGTACAATGCTTATAGTCATGATTGTAATTGTATGACTGGTGCCACACAATAATTACAAGACTCGTGGTCACAATAATTGTATGACTCATGGTACCTATTAATTTCTAGACTCGTAGATCAAAATTCGTAAATTCTTGCAGGCTAAGTCTTGCCTGAAATTCCTTACAGTATTTCAGTTTCGCTTTCAAAACTTGTTTTGTGTTTTGGTTAGGCGGCATACTTTGTTCCATGTCAAGTTTTCTTGTTCAGTTAATCTGCTTACGGAGTGGTATAATTGTGTCTGATCACAAAATTGCTTTACTTTGAATTTTTTATTAGTACTATTAGAAATAGTACTACTCATCAGAAAATATTATTCAATCAATTAAAAATTATTCTATTTCTATCTGTACAGAAATAACGTCTGTGGAAGTTCCATAATGGTACAGAATCATTGAAATTTCACTGATTTCAAAAAACTTTAAATGCCCTTCTAGTATAGTAAACCTGTTTGATTCACGTGTAGTGCTACGAGATAGTGTATTCGATTTTAAAAATTAAGTTCGATCTTACTGTAGTCAATCTTAATTTTATATCAAGAGTAATTTTTCACAAAAAAATTAAAAGAACCATCACTACGTTAAAAATTAAAAGAACCATCAACACTAAAGAACCATCCGATACGTTACCTACATTCGTCAAATTTAACACCAATTCTAGGAACCATGTTCTCGAACATGAATATCCTGCTGCTACAGAAGTATCTTCAGTAAAATGTTCTTATCCTTCCTTTAATAGCATTTTCCTTTAAGAACACAGAGCATCTGCGAAAGCCAACTGAATGCACATTGCAAATGACAGTAATATCAAAGAAATCACTTGAACAACAGGCTAACGAAAATTTAACAAAGCTTCTTCAGACTTAAACGCAATGATATTTCTTCACAGCCGTGCGATGAGCATCCCTTTTCTAGTTGAGATTCCACTTCATTTCGGGGTAAAGCGAACTGACGTCCTGTTGGAAATGATCTCCAAAATAGCGAAAGCTGCTGTTGTTGCCCTCCAGTGATCCGTGAACGATGATGAAAAAAGATCGACGAGCCACAAAAGCCTGCAATGCTGGAGCGATAAATAAGACTGCTCGGTATAGAAAAGAACTGAATTGTTTTCAGTTGCCAAAATCTATTAATTCAATATTTTAGTTTGCTAAACCAAACAGTTGCGTAAGTAGCTACTGGAGCAGTGTAGTTAATCACACAAGTAAGAAATTCTATAGTAGATAGGAATATAACAACCGAATCTCTACAACGAGTATTTGAATAATGTTAAGAAGCATCTCACAGGATTTAAATAAGTGATAATGATAAATGAAATAGGCAAATAAAATATCGAAGACATTCGTGTATGAGTTTTGTTGCACGGAACTCCGATCTCCCTTGCGTGAGAAAAAGTAGATAAAAGGAAGAAAAAATCAGTCTAACTACGAAACTAAATTCTCAATAGCCTCTCAATGCAGGAATTACTGATTTATAACCATTGAAAAGTACTTTTGAATTCCTAAAACAGAGTGATGATGATTGACACTACCAACATTCCCCACCCACCAGCACCATTTGAAGTCCTCCATTTCCGTCAAAACAAGTGCTAAGGTTCGAAGTCCAATTCACTCCAGCACCCTCCCTTGAAAGGTACACTTATTCGAAAAAATGTTCATGCTTTTATGTGTTCAGGTTTATAGCAATCTCTCACATTTTGCCAATGAAGGAAGTAAGCCGCACTTCCAAGTTTTGATGATGCTGCATTGACCGAACTTTATTAGTGTAGTGTTCATAAGACTTTATTAGTGTAGTGTTCATAAGACTTTATTAGTGTAGTGTTCATAAGACTTTATTAGTGTAGTGTTCATAAGACTTTATTAGTGTAGTGTTCATAAGACTTTATTAGTGTAGTGTTCATAAGACTTTATTAGCGTAGTGTTCATAAGACTTTATTAGTGTAGTGTTCATAAGACTTCATTAGTGTAGTGTTCATAAGACTTTATTAGTGTAGTGTTCATAAGACTTTATTAGTGTAGTGTTCATAAGACTTTATTAGCGTAGTGTTCATTAAACTTTATTAGAGGACTGTTCATGAAACTTTATTAGGGGACTATTCATAAGATTTTATTAGCGTAGTGTTCATAAGGAGCTCCGCGCGAATAGAGGCGACGTCGCGTAAACTGAATTACTGACGTTTGCAGCCGCCTACTCCTGGGTGGCTTGAAGGCTTGGAGGCTTGAAGGCAGGGCTACTGAAAAGCTCAGCCTAGTCTAGCCTAACAATATACTGTACATTGAATGATAACCTGAACGTTGTAAATGAAAATGTATTTTGAAAATGTTCGATGTCTTCTTCAAGTCATAAGTTCTACAAAAGCATGACATTTTCTTAAAAAAGTATTAAACTTTGCCCAATCCCGAGTTAGCATTTTTTTTGTCTCTTACGGAGAAACCCAAAATTTTGATGCAACCAATCATGGCGAGCCATGACTGAAGCACTGTTTTATTATATAATTGTTGTAGTTGAGTATTTAGCTTTCATCTTAATGAATTAGACACTTTAAATGTATGCAGTAATGTCATCAAAAGCGGCACTTTTGGCAACCCATTTGGACAATACTACAAAACTAAGCCTTAGCGACTCATTCAAATGGCTCAACTTGAGATAAAAACCAGGGAGAGCGAACCTTAAAGCCATAGACTTGGCTTTCCCATCATACCAAATGTGAACTGGGTCTCATTGTAGCCCAGAGAGTTTATGGAACCAGTCTGTAATATGAAAGCTTCAATTTTGCGTAACGTTAACTGCCCACAAAAAAATTTTCTGGCACTGGTTAGAGCCAATCTACACCGGTTGATGTTTCATGTGTTTTCATGGACTGCACTGGTTAGTGCGAGCGACACACCGCAGCTCAGGGCCACGCTCTACTCACATCGCTATCTATACGCACATTTCTACCTTTCCCTCTAAGCTTGCTCTTGTGAGACCTTGATAAGACTTTGTAGCCGTGCTTCCAGCACCCATACTTCTTATTTGGGTGACTCCAAAAACAAAACCGTGGCCACACACATTACAACTGACTAGCTCATTCGCAAATGACAAAGTGGTGAATTGACACAATCGACATGATGTCCTTGCAACAAATCACTTACAATCAAACGCAACACATAGTCACAATAGTTTTGTGTGCACCGTATTGGTGAAATGTTTAAAAAAAGCTTGGTTTCCCACCGAGCAGGTTGTAAATTTTTAAACAATTTAAACATATTTCCACAGTGATTTCAATTGTTTGGAATTCAGTTCAATTTTTTGGAGCTCCAGCGAGCACTGAGAAACCGAAAACTCCTTGAATTTAAATTGCATGGAAATCTTGAAACTTGCTCAGCACCAACCTTCAGTCTTGAAGCTTAAGTTTCACTAGGAGCCCTAAAATCTGCAGTTGTGCAAGCAAAACAGCATCTGACGCTGAATGTTATTGTGAGGCATTGTATTCCAGTGGACCACCGAGTTGACGATACGAATTAAGGTCTACGTAATGAACTACATTCATCAACCTCATTCAGTTTAATTTTTTCCTCTGAGCATGTACGCAAGATCCTTTTGATTTCAATTCTGGCCTGCATTTTCAAACTTTATCTTAAGGCCTAAGACTTTCCAAAGGATTCAGATCCATTTTTGTGAGAATAATTGATAAATATAATTTATTTTCATCGTTGAAGCATTGGAGATTAAAGATACACCCCAGTTGTATCAAAACATTTATTTTAAATAGCTCTATAGAGTCTCATGAGTTGTAATTCTCAACTGATCACCGATAACTAAGTAACCAATTGATATATCGTACACGATCATGGCCGATTACCTGTCAACTGTGTGGCTGGCTACTGCTGGTGCCAGAAGAGAACTGATGTGTTATCACTTAACACATTTCCTACGAAGTGATCCACCGGTGGGTCACTCAGGTTAGGTTCTGTAATTTTTTCTAAGTTTTCTAGGGACTATGTGTACAAAGTAAAGATTTGCACCGGCTAGGCAATCGCAGCAAACGAGTTAATCAGAAGGTTCTGAAGAGACTGTTCACCCATGAGTAGCTTCTTTTGTTCTTGGGATTCTTCCCAAGATCTATTCGTACATTCTGTGACACTTCCGTGACGAAATCAATCGTAACGTAGCTATCAAGTTTTTCATTCATCTATGAAGAAACTCGAATGCAGAAATTTCTGGTATGTTTGACTTAAAGCTCGATTTGAATGAGATCAATGAGCCTCATTTTCAGCTTAAGAGCAAAAATTACTAAAAAAGTTAGATATTAAATGCTTTAAGTTTGAGAACAGTGCGCACTAATGCAATGAATATATTTGTCGACTTGTCAACTATCAGGTCACTAATAATTCTTGCCATAACTAGCAAACCTCAATTATAATGAAACTTTCTCAGACAGGATAAGTTTATGAGCATTTCCTGTATACTATAAACTTAGGTGTTCTTAGTCGTGCACCTTGCTTGTCCTTACTGGCTAAAAAACGAGCTACAAAAGAGTTACTAAACTTACGAAAGCAAATGATAAAAACGCAAACTATTCCTGAGCTACCATGAACTGCTGAGCTACCATGAATAGCTAAGTTACCATGAATAGCTAAGCTACCATGAATAGCTAAGCTACCATGAATAGCTAAGCTACCATGAATAGCTAAGCTACCATGAACCACTGAGCTACAATATATAACACAACAGAGAAACAAAATATCAAAGTGCAATGACGCAGACAAACGCTATCAGCAAGTCCAACAAGCATTGAGAGGAGGAAGCACCTTCATTGCTATTATTTTTCCCCCTGCGCCAAGAAGCAACGGCCATGCAGCTCATATCACCGTGGAATCAAATTTTGCCTCGTAAGATCGGCTGCTTGTCCCTCGCCTCGACGCCTCAGAAGCGATCGCACTTTTGGAAGTCCCTGTGACACGCGTCCTCAACACCTGCGTGATGTGAGCAGCCGCTGCTGCCAGTCCTGTCCTAGTTCCTGCTGCTGCTGCCAGTCCTGTCCTAGTTCCTGCTGCTGCTGCTGCCAGTCCTGTCCTAGTTCCTGCTGCCACTGCTGCCAGTCCTGTCTTAGTTCCTGCTGCTGCTGCTGCTGCCAGTCCTGTCTTAGTTCCTGCTGCT